>JAJPUD010007768.1:47076-71674 GCA_023553655.1 Myrmecobius fasciatus | reverse complement strand
GGGGTTTGGGTAACCGGCGGAGAATGCAAGGACACGGGGGTTGAGTAGCAGGGAGTGAGATGCAAGGACGCGGGGGTTGGAAGGCACAGATATGGTCTGGCAGTCTCAGGGTGTAGTTAATCAATCAATCCAAAGTTCATGCTTATGCTTGTCTTTTCTGTGTTTTCACATTCTCGGGGCCCCAACAAAAAATAAGAATTGAACAAATGCAAGTGAATGACTCAATAAGACTTCAAGAATCAGTCAAACAAAAACAAAAAAATGAAAAATTAGAAGAAAATATAAAATATCTCCTAGGAAAAACAACTGACTTGGAAAATAGATCTAGGAGAGACAATCTAAGGATTATTGGACTTCCTGAAAGCCATGATGAAAAAAAGAATCTAAACACTATCTTCCAGGAAATCCTGAAAGAAAACTGCCCTGAGATTGTAGAATCAAAGGGCAAAATCACCATTGAAAGAATTCACCGATCACCTCCGGAAAGAGACCCCAAAATTAAAACCCCAAGAAATATCGTGGCTAAATTTCAGGACTATAGCACCAAGGAACAGATTCTGCAAGCAGCTAGAAAGAAACAATTCAAATACCGAGGTTCAATAATTAGAATCACACAGGATCTGTCAGCTTCCACACTGAAGGATCGAAGGGCATGGAACCAGATATTCCGAAGGGCAAAGGAACTTGGATTACAGCCAAGAATAACCTATCCAGCTAGAATGAGCATTATCCTCCAGGGAAGAAGATGGTCATTCAATGATATAGGTGAATTTCACCTATTTATAATGAAAAGACCAGATCTGAACAAGAAATTCGACATCCAAACACAGAACTCAAGAGATGCATAAAAAGGTAAAAAGGAAAGGACTCTTGAGAACTTTATTTCTACTAGGGGGATGCTTAAAGTTTGGGGGTATAATTAACTAGATATTACTTTGATAATATGAAAAAGAGAACTAGAGGGGGAAAGGTTGTCATATTGGGGAAAAGAGGGAAAAAGTGGTAAAATAAGATCTAAAAAAATAAGGAGGTAAAAACAAGGTAAAATCTCTTGAAGAGGCAAAGAAAACCTAATATAATTGAGAGAAAGAGGGGAGGGAGTTGAGCATTGTGTAAATCTTACTCTCATCAGGTTGGGCCCTACAAGTATATATCAGACACTTGATTTCACATAAAAACGTGTCTGTTGCTAGAGGGAAGGGGGAGGGAAAGGAGGAAAAGAAAGGGATAAACTAATAGAAGTAAAAATAGAAGAATCAGGGGAAAGGAGTAAAAACAGGGGGAAGGGATCTAAAGGGTGGAGTATTGTTTGGGGGATTGGGTCATCAAAAGCAAAGTACTGAGGTGGGGGAAGGGAGAAAGGGGAAAGGAAAGGGGAAAACATAACTTGGGTAAATAAGATGGCACGAAATAAAGAATTAGTTAAATCTATCTGTGAATGTGAATGGGATGAACTCTCCCATAAAGCGGAAGCGGTTATCAGACTGGATTAAAAACCAGAATCCCACAATATGTTGTCTACAAGAAACACATCTAAAACATAGTGACACATATAGGATGAAGGTAAAAGGCTGGAGCAGGACCTATTATGCTTCAGGTGAACAAAAAAAAGCAGGGGTAGCAATCCTTATCTCAGATCAAGTAAAAGCCAAGATAGATCTAATCAAAAGAGATAAGGAAGGAAACTATATTTTATTAAAGGGTACCATAGATAATGTAGCAATACCTATACTAAATATATATGCACCAAGTGCAATAACACATAAATTCCTAGGGGAGAAATTAAGAGAGATGCAAGAAGAAATAGACAGCTAAACGATACTAGTGGAGGATCTCAACCTTGCTCTCTCAGAATTAGATAAATCAAACCACAAAATAAATAAGAAAGAAACTAGGGAGATAAACCAATTGTTAGAAAAGTTAGGTATGATAGATCTAAGGAGAAAGCTGAATGGAGACAGTAGGGAGTTTACTTTTTTCTCAGCAGTCCATGGAACCTATACAAAAATTGACCATGTGTTAGGGCATAAAAACCTCAAAATCAAATGCAGAAAGGCAGAAATAGTAAATGCATCCTTTTCAGATCATGATGCAATAAAAATCACATGCAATATAAGGCCAGGAGAAAATAAACCAAAAGTTAATTGGAAATTAAATAATCTAATCCTGAAGAATGAATGGGTGAAAGAGTAAATCATAGACACAATCAATAATTTCATCCAGGAGAAGGACAATAAGGAGACAACATACCAAAATTTGTGGGATACGGCTAAAGCGGTTATAAGGGGCAATTTTATATCTCTAAATGCTTACTTGCAAAAAATAGAGAAAGAAAAAATCAACGAATTGGGCTTATTAGTAAAAAAAAAAAAAAAAAAAAACCTAGAAAAAGAACAAATTAAAAACCCTCAATTAAATACTAAATGGGAAATTCTAAAAGTAAAAGGAGAAATTAATAAAATCGAAAATAAGAAAACTATTGAGTTAATAAATAAAACTAAGAGTTGGTTCTATGAAAAAACCAACAAAATAGGTAAGCCTTTAGTTATTTTGATAAGAAAAAGGAAAGAAGAAAATCAAATTGTTAGTCTCAAGAATGATAAGGGAGAACTTTCCTCCAATGAAGAGGAAATCAGAGCAATAATTAGGAGTTACTTTGCCCAACTGTATGCCAGTAAGTTTGATAATCTAAATGAAATGGAGGAATATCTACAAAAATATAGATTGCCCAGGTTAACAGAAGAGGATATAAATTATTTAAATAGCCCCATATTAGAAAAAGAAATAGAACAAGCTATTAATGAACTCCCTAAGAAAAAATCTCCAGGGCCAGATGGATTTACATGTGAATTCTACCAAACATTCAAAGAACAATTAATTCCAATACTACACAAACTATTTGAGAAAATAGGGACAGAAGGTATACTGCCAGAATCCTTCTATGAGACCAATATGGTGCTGATAGCCAAACCAGGTAGGGTGAAAACAGAGAAAGAAAACTATAGACCAATTTCCCTAATGAATATTGATGCAAAAATTTTAAATAAGATATTAGCAATGAGATTACAGAAAGTCATCCCCAGGATAGTACATTATGACCAAGTAGGATTTATACCAGGGATGCAGGGCTGGTTCAATATTAGGAAAACTATCAGCATAATTAATTATATTAATAACCAAACTAACAAAAACCATATGATTATCTCAATAGATGCAGAAAAAGCCTTTGATAAAATCCAACACCCTTTCCTATTAAAAACACTAGAGAGTATAGGAATAAAAAGGCTTTTCCTTAAAATGATCAGTAGCATCTATTTAAAACCATCAGCAAGCATCATATGTAATGGAGACAAACTAAAACCATTCCCAATAAGATCAGGAGTGAAACAAGGCTGCCCACTGTCACCATTACTATTCAATATTCTATTAGAAATGTTAGCTTTAGCAATAAGAGAAGAAAAAGAGATAAAAGGAATCAGAGTAGGTAATGAAGAAACCAAATTATAACTCTTTGCAGATGACATGATGGTATACTTAGAGAACCCTAGAGACTCAACTAAAAAACTATTAGAAACAATTCACAACTTTAGCAAGGTGGCAGGATTCAAAATTAATCCACATAAATCATCAGCATTTTTATATATTACCAACAAACTTCAGCAGCAAGAGATGCAAAAAGAAATTCCATTCCAAATAGCAGATGATAGGATAAAATATTTGGGAATCTATCTGCCAAGGAAAAGTCAGAAACTATACGAACTAAACTACAAAACACTTTCCACACAAATAAAATCAGACCTAATCAATTGGAAAAATATTAGGTGCTCATGAGTAGGCAGAGCGAACATAATAAAAATGACAATACTACCCAAACTAATCTACTTATTTAGTGCCATACCAATCAAACTCCCAAGAAATTATTTTACAGATCTAGAAAAAATAGTAGCAAAGTTCATTTGGAAGAACAAAAGGTCAAGGATCTCAAGGGGATTAATGAAAAAAAAAGGCAGATGAAGGTGGCCTTGCTGTACCAGATCTAAAACTATATTATAAAGCAGCGGTCATCAAAACCGTTTGGTACTGGCTAAGAAATAGAGCAGTCGATCAGTGGCACAGGATAGGTTATCAGGACAATCTAGGCAATAACCTTAACAATCTAGTGTTCGATAAACACAAAGACTCCAGCTTTTGGGATAAATACTCACTATTCGGCAAAAACTGCTGGGAAAATTGGAAACTAGTGTGGAAGAAATTAGGGCTTGACCCATACCTAACACCACATACCAAGATAAAATCTAAATGGGTTCATGATCTAGATAAAGAGGGACTTTGTAAGCAAGTTAGAGGAACGTAATATAGTTTATCTCTCAGACCTGTGGAGGTGGAATAAATTTATGTCCAAAGAAGACCTGGAACTCCTAATTGAACACCAGATAGATAATTTTGATTATATTAAGTTAAAAAGTTTCTGTACAAATAAAACTAATGCAGACAAGATTAGGAGGGAAGCATCAATTTGGGAAATCATCTTTACATTTCATGGTTCTGACAAAGGCCTCATTTCTAAAATATATAGAGAATTGTCTCATATATATAAGAATTCAAGCCACTCTTCAATAGATAAGTGGTCAAGGTATATGAACAGACAATTTTCAGATGATGAAATTAAAACCATCTCTAGTCATATGAAAAGTTGCTCCAAATCACTATTGATCAGAGAAATGCAAATTAAGACAACTCTGAGGTACCACTACACACCTGTCAGATTGGCTAAAATGACAGGAAAAGATAATGATGAATGTTGGAGGGGATGTGGGAAAACTGGGACACTAATACATTGTTGGTGGAACTGTGAACGGATCCAACCATTCTGGAGAGCAATTTGGTGCTATGCTCAAAAAGTTGTCAAACTGTGCATACCCTTTGATCCAGCAGTGTTTCTACTGGGCCTATATCCCAAAGAGATCTTAGAAGTGGGAAAGGGACCCACCTGTGCAAGAATGTTTGTGGCAGCCCTTTTTGTAGTGGCTAGAAACTGGAAACTGAAGGGATGCCCATCAATTGGAGAGTGGCTGAATAAATTATGGTATATGAATGTTATGGAATATTATTGCTCTGTAAGAAACGACCAGCAGGACGATTTCAGAGAGGCCTGGAGGGACTTGCATGAACTGATGCTGAGTGAAACGAGCAGAACCAGGAGATCATCATACACAGCAACAACAGTATTACATGATGATCAATTCTGATGGACATGGCTCTCTGAAACAAAGAATTGTCTCAAACCAGTTCCAGTTGTTCAATGAAGAAAACCATATACACCCAGAGAGAGGGATATGAAATATGGACCACAACGTAACATTTTCATGATCTCTATTGACATTTGCTTGCATTGTGTTGCCTTTCTCTGATTCTTTTTTTTTCTTGTAGATAGGATTTTTCTTGCATAACTTCTCAAGCATTTCAACATTATTAACATGTAGTGGACTTCCTGCAATCTAGGGGAGGGGAGGGGACTGGGGGTAAAATTTGTAATGGAAAGCTTTGTAAAGATCAATGTTGGGAAACGAGCCATATACATGTCATACAAATAAAAAGCTTTCAATAAAAAAAGAAGCAATAAGAGAAAATGAAAAGAATTAAAAATAGAAGAAAATGCCAATTATCTCAGTGGAAAAACAACTGATCTGAAAAATAGTTCATGGAGAGAAATTTTATTCCATTACCTGAAAGCCATGATAAAAAGAAAAGAGTTTAGATATCATATTTCAAGAAATTATCAAGAAAAAAAAAACTACCTTGATATTGTAAAAACAGAGAGGAAAATAGAACTTGAAAGAATCTACCAATTACCTCTTGAAAGAGATCCCAAAATGAAACTTTAGAATATTAAAGTCAAATTCTAGAATTCTATATAAAGGAGAAGATATTAAAAGAAGTCAGAAAGAATTCAAATATCTTGGAGCCATAGTTAGAATAACCCAAAATTTAGTAGCTTTCACATTAAAGAATTGATGGGCTTGGAATTTGATATTCCAGAGGTCAGAGGAGTTAGAATTATAACCAAGAATCATCTACCCATCAAAACTGTTTATATTTCTTCAGGGGAAAAAACAGATATTTAGTGAAATAGAGCATTCATGCATTCCTGATGAAAACACTGGAGCTGAATAGATAGAAAATTTCACTTTCAAATTCTATACTCAAGAGAAACATAAAAAAGTAAAAAACAGGAAAGATAAATAATAAGGCAATCAATAAGGTTAAACTGGTAACATTTTCTACATGGGAAGATGATATTTATAGTGCCAAAAAGTTTTCTCATTGTTAGAACTTTTAAAAAGAGTATCCATAGACAGAGGACATGGCTGTGAGTTGACTATGATAGGATAATATTTAAAAATAATAATAATTCATGAAAAAAGAATGCCCTGGGAGAAGGTTGAATGGAGAGATACAATAGGAGTACATTATCTCACGTAATAAAGAGATATTTATCACATATATCACACATAAAGAGTCAAGAAAGAGCTATTACAATGGAGGGTTATAGGGGAGATTGTCAGGCGCACTTGCACTTTAATGTCATTGTAATTGACTCAAAGAAGAACTAACATACACAATGATTTGGATATAGAAATTTATCTCACCCTACAGGAAAGTAGGAGGTAAAGGAGATAAGAGAAGGTGGCGGGGGTGGGAGGAGGACTAAAAGAAAGGAGGAGAGAACTGAGGAGATATTAGTCAGAAGTAAAGCACTTTAAGGAAGGGTAGGATGAAAAAAAGAGACAAAATGGGATAAAGGGATGTACAATTAATGATCATAATTGTGAAAAGAAATTTATAGCAATTATTGTTGATAAAGTAATGATTTATCAAGTATGCAAAGAATTGTGTCAGATTTATAAGAATACATTCCTCAATTGATAGATGGTCAAAGGATACAAACAGCCATTTTTAGATGAAGAAAGCAAAGTTATCTATAGTCATATAAAAATGTTCTCATTCGCTTTTGATTAAAGAAAGCCCAAAACTATCAGATTGACAAATATTATAGAAAAGGAAAATGGCAACTGTTGCAGACAATTTAAAGAAATTGAAACAATAATGCATTGATGGTGAAGTTGTGAACTGATTCAACTAGACTTTAGAGCATTTAAGGAATATAAAAAAAAATATGTACTAATTGACCCCAGCAAAATCATTCTTAAGTCTGTATCCCAAAAAAGATAAACAATGAAAAGGAAAAAAAGACCCATATGTATAAAATTATATGCAGTTCACTTAGTGAACCCAATTGTGGTATATGATTGTGATGGAATCTGTGCTGAAAGAAATGATGAGTAGGATTCCCTCAAAAAAAAATTACTTACATGAACATCATGATGCAAAATAAATGAGCAGAACCAGTAGAGAGAGCACTGTGCACAGTAACAGCAACATTGTATGATGATCAACTATGAATGATTGTTATTTTCAACAATACAAGGATCTAAAACAATTCTGAAGGAGTTATGATGAAAAATGCTATCCATTTCCAGAGAAAGAACTGTTGAAATCTGAATGGAGATCAAAGCATGTTTTTAACTTTATTTTTCTTTGTATTTTTTTCTTTCACAAAAAGAAAACTATGCAATTTTTTTTTGCATGACTGAACATATATAACCTATGTTAAATTGCTTGCTTCTCAGTGAGAAGGACAAGAAGAGGAGAGAATTTGTAACTCAAAATTTTATGAAACATGTTAAAATATTTTCATATATTATTGAAGAAAATACAAAACATTTCTAAAAATTAAAATAAAAATAAATACATTATGTCAAATGCAGGTATAAGTAAAAGGCAATGCATAATCTCCAAGGAACTTACATTTCAATGGGGAAAACTCTCTCTATAGGAACATTCAGTTGCAAGTTAGATAGGAAAGTTTTAGGGTCCTTAGAATATAAAGACCAAGTAGGGGGCATTGCATCTTCTTTATTACTATTTAAATTGATGAGATCATATAAGCTCATTCATCTTTTTTCCAATCTTCCCCTCGCAGGCATTATTACTACTCACTGAAATTAATTTGAATTTATTTTAAACTCAGTTATATGTGTATATATTTGTTTTATTCTGCTATAATGCAAGCTTCTTAATAGCAAACACTATTTCATTTTTTCTTTGTCTTTGAAATATGTAGCCAGCATAAATTCTGAAAAGTAATAGGCACAATAAATATTTGCTGATTACTTGATTCCATAGTTATTATTTAATCATTCAGTCATATCTAATTCTTCATGGTTTCATGGATAATGCTATCCATGGGCTTTTCTTAGCAAAATTCTTGGAGTGGTTTGGTATTTCCTTCTTCAGTCAATTAAGGCAAACTGAGATTAAATGACGTGCCTACGGTCACACAGCTAGTAAGTGTCTATGGCTGGATTTGAACTCAGGTCTTTCTGACTGTAGATCCAACATTCTATCTATATTCAGATACAAAATATTGCATAATAAATAATGATAACCTGACTCTACTACTTTCTTACTATCTATGTGACTTTGGGCAAGATACTTAAAAATTCTAGACATCTTTTCTTTTTCAACTGTAAAATGAGGATATTTTATTAGATAAGCTTTGAGTTCTCTTCTAAAACTAAATTAATGACCCATTGAATTGAACTATGTCCAACCCTGTCTTCTTTTATGACTCATTTTCTTGAATCATTCATTGGAAGGAAAACTCCTAAGTAGCTACACTAGGAGGTGTGTAAAATGGTTATAAAATAGTGCAACATTTTGGTAAGTGTGACTAATGGAAATCCACCTCATTACTTTATATGGGCCCAATATGACCTTGTTCTAAGTTTTCAGAGGGAGACTTTAAGGTCATTGTGTTTCCTCTCATTTCATAATCATTTTTAACACCTCCCTTTTAAAAGTGATCTTTAACTTGAGCAATGTATGTCCTCTATCCAAAAGGTGAATACCAGTCTACCTACATCTTCTCAACTCATTTAATTCTATCTCTTATATAAAATTCACAGAGCTGCACCTAATATGCTAGGGGGTTTCCTCTGGATATCTTAACATTGTATGGATACCATTATTTTTTCTTGCTTATGCTACGTAACTGGCTCACCTTTTTTTCCTATCTCCCTATTGAGTTCTTTTAGAGTACAACTATTCTGCAATTCTTCATTGATAAGATGTTATGCTCTTCTCATCATTGCCATGTCATGTGCTTCTTATTTGTCCTTTGGTTGACACTATTTAAATTTCTCAGACAGTGTTATACTTCATGACTTGAAGCTACATTACCATCATTTTAAGATTATTGGCATTGAAAAGAAGAACCATTGTTTTGGGGAAAGTTTAGAGTCATTAAGATTGTGTCTTTGCACAATTTCCCCAAGACTAGCATGTAAAGTTTTCTCCTATTCGATTCTTTGTCTAGTATATTATCTGCCCACAGTATTTAGCTGAAATATATGTGCTTATTGTCCACCTCTGAGAGTTCTCAATGCAAATACAAATGACAATGTGAAAAAAAAATCCATCCATCACCTCCCCCACCAGGTGCATAGTTAGGCTAAATTCTTGTATAATTTTGAATCTTATTTAGGAACATTTGCAGTGTCCCACATTTTCATGCAATTAGCATGATTCCATTCACAAATAGGAACATAATGATAGGAAAATCTTCTATTTGAACTCTACACTGATTATCTTGGCAGCTGTGTGGCACAGTTACTTGAGGTCAGTATCTTGAGTTAAGTAAATGGTCTTCCTGAGTTGAAATCAAGCTTCAGACATTTACTAATTACTTGACTTGAGCAAATCACTTAATCCTGTTTGTCTCAAGTTTCTCATCTGCAAAATGGACTGGAGAAAATAATGGCAAACCAATCCAGTATCTTTGCCCAGAAGGAGACATAAAGAGATGGAGATGAAAAACTAATTAAACAATTGTGTTAAGCTTTTCTCTATTTTTTTATGTCTTAAATGTTATGAATAACTTGCGGGTCATCCATTTAATGTGTCTCTGTGCTTAAGCTTTTAAAGATCATTATATGATTTTGACATATGTGGAGAACACATTTGTAGAGAAGAAGCTTTAAAATAACATTTTGCTCATAATCTTCAAGACATTATCTACTTGGACAATGGTTCTCTATTTGATGAGATCATCAGGAAAAGTGGAAAGCAGCTGGACAAAAAATAGGTTTAGGCCAACATTTTATATAAATCACTAAAATTTCCAAATGGATATGTCACCAATGGATATGCCAGATTAAAACAAAGATCACATCTTTTAAAAATAGAGGGAAATAGAAAGAATTATTATTAAAAGTCATGCTGACTCAGCAATCTGTTGTCCCTAGACCTGCTTGTCTATCAGTGTTGGAGGAGGCATCACCTAGTCTAAAATATTGTATTATCTGTTATTTGTCACATACCAATTCCCCTCTTACCTGCTATATACCTGGCAAGTTTTACACTACTTACTACCTAGGGGAGGAGCTGAGATTCAATAGACCAAATCCTTTTGCTAATGATTGTTTTAATCTTATTACAAAATTTATCAATAAAAGCTGGTCCCATCTTGAAAGTTTTTTGATAAAACTAATTTTTTTATTAAAGCTTTTTATTTGCAAAACATATGCATAGGTAATTTTTCAACATTGACCCTTGCAAAGCCTTCTGTTCCAAATTTTTCTCTCCTTCCCCCCACCCCCTCCCATAGATGATAGATAGTCTAATATATGTTAATTATATTAAAATATATGATAAATCAAATATATGTATACATATTTATCTTTTTTTTTTGCTGAGGCAATTGGGGTTAAGTGATTTGCCCAGGGTCACACAGCAAGGAAGTATCTGAGAACAGATTTGAACTCAGGTCCTCCTGACTTCAGGGCTGGTGCTCTATGCACTGTGCAACCTAGCTGTCCCATGTATACATATTTATACAGTTATCTTGCTGTACAAAAAAAAAATCAGATCTATAAGAAAAAAAAACCTGAGAAGGAAAACAAAATGCAACAAAACATCAATAGAGAGTGTGAAAATGCTATGTTGTGGTCCACACTCAGATCCCACAGGCCTCTCCCTAGGTGTATATGGCTTTCTTCATCACTGAACAAGTGGAATTTGGTTTGAGACATCTCATTGTTGAAGAGAACCATGTTCATCAGAATTGATCACCATATAGTCTTATTGTTGCCATGTATAATGATTTCCTGGTTTTGCTCATTTTACTTAACATCAGTTCATGAAAGTCTCTCCAGGCCTCTCTGAAATCATCCTGCTGGTTGTTTTTTATAGAACAATAATATTCCATGACATTCATATACCATAATTTATTCAGCCATTCTCCAATTGATGAGCAACCACCCCTTTCCTTCCTTTAAGATCTCTTTGGGATATAGACCCTGTACAAACACTGCTGGATCAAAGGGCATGCACAGTTTGATAACTTTTTGAGCATAGCTCCAAATTGCTCTCCAGAATGGTTGGATCCGTTCACAGTTCCACCAACAATGTATTAGTGTTCCAGCTTTCCCACATCCCCTCCAATATTCATCGTTATCTTTTCCTGTCATCTTAGCCAATCTGACAGGTAGGTAGTGGTATCTTAGAGTTGTCTTAATTTGCATTTTTCTGATCAATAGTGATTTGGAGCACCTTTTCCTATGCCTTGAAATAGTTTTAATTTCTTCATCTGAAAATTGTCTGTTCATATCCTTTGACCATTTATTTATTGGAGAGTGGCTTGAATTCTTATAAATTTGAGTCAATTCTCTATATATTTTAGAAAAGAGGACTTTGTCAGAATCCTTAAACGTAAAAATTATTTCCCAATTTGCTTCCCTCCTAATCTTGTATGCATTCATTTTGTTTGCACAAAAACTTTTTAACTTAATATAATCAAAATTATCTATCTGGTGTTCAATTAAGAGCTCCAGTTGTTCTTTGGACACAAATTCCTTCCTTCGCCACAGATCTGAGAGGTAAACTATCCTATATTCCTCTAATTGGCTTATAATATCACTCTTTATGTCTGAATCATGAACCCATTTAGATCTTCTCTTGGTATGTGTTGTTAGGTGTGGGTCAAGCCCTATTTTTTTCCATACTAGCTTCCAATTTCCCCAGCAGCTTTTGTCAAATAGTGAGTTTTTATCCCAAAAACTGGGGTCTTTGGGTTTGTCAAACACTAGAATTCTATAGGTATTGCCTAGTTTGTCCTGTGATCCTATCCTATTCCACTTATCAACTAACTACTCTATTTCTTAGCCAGTACCAAATAACCACTGCTTTATATTATAGGTTTGGATCTGGTACAACTAGGCCACCTTCACCAGCAATTTTTTTTTCATTAATTCCCTTGAAATTCTTGGCCTTTTCTACTTCCAGATGAACTTTGCTACTATTTTTTCTTGATCTGTAAAATAATTCCTTGGGAGTTTGATATATATGGCACTAAATAAGATTAATTTAGGTAGTATTGTCATTTTTATTATATTCACTTGGCCTACCCATAAGTGCCATAAGCACTTGATATTTTTCCAACTGATTAGGTCTGACTTTATTTGTGTGGAAAGTATTTTGTATATTTTTTCAATAGTTCCTGACTTTCCCTTGGCAGATTGATTCCCAAATATTTTATACTATCGACAATTATTTTAAATGGAATTTCTTTTTATATCTCTTTTTTGCTGAACTTCGTTGGTAATATATTAAAAAGGCTGATGATTTCTGTGGATTTATTTTGTATCCTGAAACTTTGTTAAAGTTGTGAATTGTTTCTAGCACTTTTTAGTTGATTCTCTAGGGTTCTCTAAATATACCATCATATCATATACAAAGAGTGATGATTTGATTTCTTCATTATCTACTCTGATTCCTTTAATCTCTTTTTCTTCTCTTATTGCTAAAGATAACATTTCTAATACAATATGAAATAGTAATGGTGACAGTGGGCAGCCTTGTTTCACTCCTGATCTTATTGGGAATAATTATAGTTTGTCTCCATTAGATATGATGCTTGCTGATGGTTTTAAATAGATGCTACTGATCATTTTAAGGAAAAGTCAACTTATTCCTATTCTCTCTCGTGTTTTTAATAGGAATATGTGTTAGATTTTATCAAATGTTTTTTTTTCTGCATCTATTGAGATAATCATATGATTTTGGTTAGTTTGGTTATTAATATAATTGATTATGCTGATAGTTTTCCTAATATTGAACTAGCCCTGCATTCCTAGTATAAATCCTATATGATCATAGTGTGCATCCTGGGGATCACTTTCTGTAATCTCATTGCTAATATTTTATTTATGATTTTTGCATCAATATTCATTAGGGAAATTGGTCTTTAGTTTTCTTTCTCTGTTTTCACCCTCCCAGGTATCTGTATAACAAAAGGAATTTGATAGCATACCTTCTTTCTGTATTTTTTCAAATACGGAATATATTATTGGAATTAATTGTTCTTTGAATGTTTGGTAGAATTCACATGTAAATCCATCTGGCCCTGGAGTTTTTCTTAGGGGGTTGATTAATAGCTTGTTCTATTTCTTTTTCTAAAGTAGGGCTATTTAAAAAATTTTATCCTCTTCTGTTACCTTGGGCAATGCATATTTTTATAGATATTCCTCCATTTCATTTAGATTATCAAATTTGTTGGCATCAAGTTGGGCAAAGTAAGTTTTAATTACTGATCTAATTTCCTCTTCATTGGTGGAAAGTTCTCCCTTTTCATTTTTGAGAATAACAATTTGATTTTTTTCTTTCCTTTTTCTAATTAAATTAACTAAAGGCTTATCTATTTTGTTGTTTTTTCATAAAACCAACTCAGTTTTATTTATTAATTCAATAGTTTTCTTATTTTCAACTTTATTAATTTCCCCTTTAATTTTCAGAATTTCCAATTTGGCATTTAATTGAGGGTTTTTAATTTGTTCTTTTTCTAGCTTTTTTAATTGTAAGACCTATTCATTGATATTTTCTTTCTCTATTTCATGCAAGTAAGCATCTAGAGATATAAAATTACCCCTTATAAGCACTTTGGCTATATTCCACAAATTTTGGCATGTTGTCTCATTATTGTTGTCTGAATGCTGAATGATGAAATTATTAATTGTGTCTATGATTTGCTGTTTCACCTATTCATTCCCTGTACATGCCGTTTTTTTTTTTTTTTGCTTTGGTAATTGGGGTTAAGTGACTTGCCCAGGGTCACACAGCTGTTACGTGTCTGAGACCAGATTTGAACTCAGGTCCTCCTGACTTCAGGGCTGGTGCTCTATCCACTGCGCCACCTAGCTGCCCCTCACCTATTCATTCTTTAGGATTAGATTATTTAATTTCCAATTTGCTTTTGGTCTATTTTCTCTTGGCCTTATATTGCATGTGATTTTAATGCATCATGATCTGAAAAAATGCACATATCATTTCTGCCTTTCTGCATTTGATTTTGTGGTTTTATACCCTAACACATGATCAATTTTTGGATAAATTCCATGAACTGCAGAGCAAAAAGTAAACTCCGTTCTGTCTCCATTTGATTTTCTCCAAAGATCTATCATACCTAATTTTTCTAACATTTTGTTTACCTCCTCAACTTCTTTCTTGTTTATTTTGTGGTGTGATGTATCTAGTTCTGAGAGAGCAAGATTGACACCTCCTACTAGTATAATTTTGCTGTATATTTCTTCTTGCATCTCTCTTAACTTCTCATCTAGGAATATGGATGTTATGCCACTTGGTGCATATATGTTTAGTATTGATATTGCTTCATTATCTATGGTACTTTTTTAGTAAAATATAGTTTCCTTCCTTATCTCTTTTAATTACATCTATCTTTGCTTTTTGTTGATCTGAAATCAGGATTGCTACTCTTGCTTTTTTTGTTGTTGTTGTTCACTTGAAGTATAATAGATTCTCCTCCAGCCCTTTACCTTCACTCTGTATGTATCTCTATGCTTTAGATGTGTTTCTTGTAAACAACATATTGTAGGATACTGGCTTTTAATCCAGTCTGCTACCTGCTTCTGTTTTATGGGAATGGTCATCCCATTCACATTCACAGTTAAAATAATTATTTCTTTTCATCTTATTTACCCAAACTTATGTTTTTCTCTTTCCTTTCCCCTTTCTCCCTTCCCTCCTTCCCAGTATTTTGCTTTTGATGTCCACCTCCCTCAAATAGTCCTCCCCCCTTTAGAGTCTTTCCCTTTTTTACACCTTTCTCCTCATTCTTCTATTTTCCCTTTTATTAGTCTTTCACTTTCTTTTTCCCCTTTCCCTCCCACTTCCCTATAAGGTGGGACAAGTTTCTCTGTGAAACCAAACATGTCTGTTATTCTCTCTTAAAGCCCAATCCCCCTCCCTTCTTTCCCTTAATGATATTGTTTTCTTTGCCCCTTCATGAGATTTTACCTTATTTTTACCTCATTTTTTTTACATTATTTTACTTCCGTTTCCCTCTTTTTCCAGTATGATTGCCTTTCCACCTCTAGTTTCTTCTTCATATTATCAAAGTAAAATCAAATTATACGCACATTCTCTAAGTATACCCATAATAGAAATATAGTTCTCAAGAGTGCTTTCCTTTTTACCTTCATATGCTTCTCTTGAATTCTGTGTTTGGAGGTCAATTATTGTTTGTTCAGATCTGGTCTTTTCATTAGAAATAGGTGAAAATTCCCCTGTATCATTAAATGTCCATCTTCTTCCCTGAAAGATAATGCTCATTCTAGCTAGATAGCTTATTCTTGATTGTAATCCAAGTTCCTTTGCCTTTCAGAATATCTGATTCCACATGCTTTGATCCTTTAAGGTGGAAGCTGACAGATCCTGGGTGATCATAATTATGTCTCCTCAGTATTTGAATTGTTTCTTTCTAGCTCCTTACAATGCCTTTTCCTTGCTGCAATAGTCCTGAAATTTAGCCACAATATTCCTTGGGGTTTTAATTTTGAGATCTCTTTCAGGAGGTGATTGGTGAAGTCTTTTGATGGGTAATTTACCTTCTGATTCTAATACATCAGGGAAGTTTTCTTTCATGATTTCTTGTAAGATAGTGCCTAGGTTCTTTTTGTCATCATGGCTTTCAAGACTTTCATGGACTTCAGGAAGTCCAATGATCCTTAGATTGTCTCTCCTAGATCTATTTTCCAGGTCAGTTGTTTTTCCTAGGAGCTATTTCATATTTTCTTCTATTTTTTCTTCTTTTTTGTTGTTGTTTTTGTTTGGATGATTCTTGAAGTCTTATTCAGTCATTCACTTCCATTTGTTCAATTCTAATATTTAGTGTATTATTTTCATCAGTTTCCTTTTTTAGCTCCTTTTGTAACTGGCCAATGTGTTCATTGCATACTTTTTCCATTTCACCGATTCTGTTTTTCAGTTAATTGGTGTCTTTTTCATATCTCTTTCATAGGGCATTATATCCTTTTTGCAATGATCTCATTTCATTTCCCCACTTTTCTTCTAACTCTCTCTTGAGATTTTTTATGCATTCTTCCAGGAAAGCCTTATGAAATGGGGACCAGCTCATGCCTCCCTTTGTGGTTTCCTCTGGAGTTGCTTTAGCTTTATGAACCTCAGGATCTGATGTCTGTTGTTCTCTCTCTTCTTAAAAGCTATCTATGGTGAGAGCTCTTTTTTTGTTTTTTATTCAGTTTTTAAAGTTTGAGGTCTATTCAAGGCAAAGGAGTGACAGCTGCTTTAATTTGCCCTGGGCCAGTTCGGCTGATTGACTTCCTGTGCTGGGCTATTGGGGCCAGGTCTGGTGTTCTCAGTGGGTCACAATCTACCTTTTACAAAAGGCAAATCTGCCAAAGCACCTGCTTGCAACTGGGGCAGAGCAGCCTTAGAGCCTCGTAGAAACTTCCCAGGTGCTTAGAAACTGCTTTGCTCTGAGTTTTGGCCCTGCTTCCTGCCCTGTTTCATGGAGCTGCCGATTGAGCTCAGCAAAGTGCCCCCCAGCCCAACTGAAACAGACCTATTCTGATGTTCCTCCAAGGTAACTTCTTCTGGGAATGTGTTGTAGTCCAAATATTTGAGGGTGCTTTGACTCCAAAATCAGTTTAGAGGCTTAATCTTCTGTTGGTATGAGAGAAGGTCAGAGGAAGTCACAGAGAGTCCTGTCTGCATTCCTCCATCTTGGCTCCACCCCCCCCCAAGCCTTAATGTACTTTTAATAAATTTTTAAAATTGTCATTTACCTGAGCTGTGCATTATCTGTTAGGGTTAAACCCTGAAGAAAAAAAATCCTTTTAACAGTATCTTCCTCAGCTATTGCTGGGGAGAAAATTATTAATCAAATAAGGAATAAGATAAAAGAGATAATTTCAATGATATGGAATTAAAAGTCTTTGTCTTGAAAAAAGTCAATGCTTCAATGTTAATAAAAGAAACAGTTGATGCTGAAAACTTTGTACCAAATGAATTTTTATGACAAAAATATTTAAATGATTATTGCAAATATATTAGACGTAGAGATGGAGTGTGTTTTAATAAATTGAGAGGATCTAGCCTCAAAAAACAAAAAGGCTTGGATACAAATTCCAATTCTGACAGATACATGTCTATGTGTCCATAAGCAATTTCAAATCTTACATGCTTATATGCATGTATTGAGATAATATAAAGCTATGATAATAAATATTCCTTTGACTATGAGAAATTTGGAGAAATAAGAAACAACTTTTAGGTTACCATAGAATTATGTAAATAGAAAAAGGGAAACAATATAAACAGAGTACAAGTTAAATAAATATAAGCAATAAAACAAAACTGAAAACTGTGTATATATTAACCAACTGGCTCTCAGAGAAGACCTAAAGAAATATAAATGTGAGTGGCAATTGATGAAGAAATTTAAAATTGCTATGGTTTACTCTTTATTACTTTTTAATTTATCTTTTGGGTTGTTTATTGTTTCTTTCCTACCCCATTCCCACCCCTCCTTCTCCTCCTCCCTTTACCCTATTTCCTGTCCTCCAAAAGTGATTCTCTGAGAAGAAGAGGATTTATTATATATTCAGGAAATACTCCCCAGCTTTTGGGATAATTACTCACTATTCACCAAAAACTGCTGGGAAAATTGGAAACTAGTCTGGAAGAAATTAGGGCTTGATCCACACCTAACACCACATACCAAGATAAGATCGAAATGGGTTCATGATCTAGATATAAAGAGGGACTTTGTAAGCAAATTAGAGGAACATAGTATAGTTTACCTCTCAGACCTGTGGAGATGGAATAAATTTATGTCCAAAGAAGACCTGGAACTCCTAATTGAACAACAGATGGATAATTTTGATTATATTAAGTTAAAAAGTTTCTGTACAAATAAAACAAATGCAGACAAGATTAGGAGGGAAGCATTAAATTGGGAAATCATCTTTACATTTGATGGTTCTGTTAAAGGCCTCATTTCTAAAATATATAGAGAATTATTAAGCCACTCTTCAATAGATAAGTGTTCAAGGGATATGAACAGACAATTTTCAGATGATGAAATTAAAACCATCTCTAGTCATATGAAAAGTTGCTCCAAATCACTATTGATCAGAGAAATGCAAATTAAGACAACTCTGAGATACCACTACACACCTGTCAGATTGGCTAAAATGACAGGAAAAGATAATGATGAATGTTGGAACGGATGTGGGAAAACAGGGACACTAATACATTGTTGGTGGAACTGTGAACGGATCCAACCATTCTGGAGAGCAATTTGGAGCTATGCTCAAAAAGTTATCAAACTGTGCATACCCTTTGACCCAGCAGTGTTTCTATTGGGCCTACATTCCAAAGAGATCTTAGAGGAGGGAAAGGGACCCACATGTGCAAGAATGTTTGTGGCATCCCTTTTTGTAGTGGCTAGAAACTGGAAACTGAATGGATGCCCATCAATTGGAGAGTGGCTGAATAAATTATGGCATATGAATGTTATGGAATATTATTGCTCTGTAAGAAACGACCAGCAGGACGATTTCAGAGAGGCCTGGAGAGACTTGCATGAACTGATGCTGAGTGAAACGAGCAGAACCAGGAAATCATTATACACGGCAAAAACAATATTACATGATGATCAATTCTGATGGACATGTCTCTCTGCAACAAAGAATTGTCTCAAACCAGTTCCAATTGTTCACTGATGAAAACCATATACACCCAGAGAGAGGGATATGAAATATGGACCACAACATAACATTTTCATGCTCTCTTTTGAGGTTTTCTTGCATTGTGTTTCCTTTCTCTGATTTTCTTTTTTTTTTCTTGTAGATAGGATTTTTCTTGCACAACTTGTCAAGTATTTCAACATTATTAACATGTAGTGGACTTCCTGCCATCTAGGGGAGGGGAAGGGACTGAGGGTTGAATTTGTAATGGAAAGCTTTGTAAAGATCAATGCTGGGGAACTACCCATACATATGTTATACAAATAAAAAGCTTTAATGAAAAAAAAAAATTAAAAAAAGTAAAGAAAATAGTGGGAGTATTTTTTCTAAGGATGGTAGTATTTTTTTTGGCAAGGAGGAGAAATTTTTTTTTATCCTTCTTCTCCCCTCTCCACAATAGATAATTTTTCATCTTGTTCACATTTCTAGATTTCCTAGGCAAATTTTTCTGACAGAGTGAACCTAATTGTAACGTTTTAAGAAAGGAGAAAATTTCAGGAAAACCAAACCAAACTAAAATAAAATAAAATACCAATTATTCCCTTAATAGAGCAACAGTTAAAAACAAATCAAAGAAAACCCCAAAAAAGGAAAAAAAAGAAGATAATCACCATATCTCCAATTTTTTGCTTTGTAAGAGTTATTTTTGCAGAGGTTTTTTTTTTTTTTTTTTTTTTTTTTTTTTTTTTTTTCCTTTAAGAAAAGAGAGGTTGAGGCTCCTTTTGTAATACAGGTTGGTTTTCATGTTTTTGGTTTTGGCTACATCCAGGTACTCAGTAAAAGGCAAACAAAACTGCAGCAGTGGGAAAGAGTACCTTGCTCTGGTCCTTACAATCCACTTGCCCTTGCTACACATTCATTGCTTGCAAATCTCCATGTGATATGCATCCTATTTCAAGGTTGGACACTACTTCTTCCATTCTTCTCTGTTAGTGATTTACTGCACATGTATTTATTGCACCTATTTTTTGGCAACCAGACTAATAAAACTGGCTATCAATAAATGTCTCCAAAAAACACTCAGAGTTCTTTGTCAAAAATCATTCAAGCACTTATATTAGAAATTTGAGCTTTCCTTTAAGTCTTAGCATGACTTCTTGATAGAAAGTTTAGATATCCACCTGACCATTCATGGTTATCAGGAATGCTAAAAATACCAAGAAATTCTCAAAGGCCAACACTCATCCCCAAGTATCAATACTGGCTGATAGAAACTTTATATCTTTAAAAAAGAGAAAATTTCTACAGCTGAGAAAGTAAATAAATTTGTAGCTTTTTTTTCTTTTAAAAGGGAAAATTCTTTTTTTTTTCCTACTTCTATCTCTGTCTAAGCAGCACAGTAGGCAGAGTATATTAGAGTTTGAATCCCGAAGACACAAGTTCATATGCAGCCTCATGCATTTATTAGTTGTGTGACCTTAGACTAATTTACCACTTTCAGCTTTAATTCTTTAATCTCTAAAATAGGAATTATAATGGCCCGAACCTCAAAGGATTGTGGTAAGGATCAAGTAGATAATATTTTGACATCTTATCATAAGGAATTCTGTCTATTTTTCAGTAGAATTTTAGTTTGGGGCTATAATATTTCATTTATGTAGAATGAGATAAAGTCTTTTCCAAATTTAAATACTCTTTAGGAATTAACTAATGTCTTTCTTATCATTCCCAGTTTCTTTCTTTTTACTTCCTCCTCACTTTTGTTTCCTGTCCAGCTTCTCACACTGTTTTTAACTTGGGGTTCACAAGCATTATATCCATCATTATCATCACCATCTTCATTACTATCATCTTTATTATTGTTTAACAAAGGCAGTTAAGTTAGCCTTTGATTAAAGAACAAAATTTAAAATGCAAATTTTGAAATAAAATTGTTACATTAATACTTATTAATTGATTAATTATAAGACTAATAATGTTTATGCCATATCAAAACAATTGAGAATCAAAAGTATAAATAATAGACAGTTTTGTTCTTACAAGATCAAGAAGATTTGTTTATAATTTATTGTTAATTTTTAATAAAAATCTTGTGATTTCTTATTTGAATTTATTGACTGTTGTTTTGGTATAGTATAGATCTAATTTAAATTTAGGTTGTCAACCAATGATATGTCCTAAGTGAAATAGTTTTCAAATAAATAAACTTTCCAGATAGATTTAGATTCCAGATAGACTTCTGAAGTGAACTGAATTTGCAAATTATCTATAATTAAGGTAAACTACATATGACAATTTTTTAAAATATAAAAATTTGAGTTATGAAAACTTTCTCAAAAGAAGCTCAAATTAGTTATTCTCTTCATTTAGTATCTCAATGGAGAAGATAAGGGACAGGTATGATACTCATTTCAAAAATTAGAAAATGGAATTAAATAAATAAATGAATTGCCCAAATTATGTCCAACTATGATTTTTAAATATGTGTTAACAAAAATATAATCAATACATATAGGATTAGAAAAAATCTCAATGATAATATAATACTACTATTAACCATAGCATAAATTTCACCCCCCACTCCCAAATACTATACAGGTTAACTACCATTTTGTATTTGAAGACATCTTGTAATAAAAAATTCTGTCTGTTATTCAGCATAATTTTAGCTTTTGGTTATAATAATATTTTATTCATATAAATAGAATATCATCATCTAACAACTCCCAAAAGACAGAGCTTTTCTTTGAAGTCAGCTTATGTAAACAATCATCATTGCTCTTATATGATAATTTAAAATGTCAATATAATACTTAGTACATTAGATACACTAGAAACAGATTGGCCTTGACCTTGAAAGATTTAAGTTAGACAAATTTATTCATGTAGATAGAAAACAAACCAGATGGCATGGGAACATTTTCCAGTTGATAGTTAGGACTGTGGAAAAGGTTCTAGTTCTTGAGGTTAATTATATTCATATTTACATAGCATCTGCTATGAGTGTTTAGAAATGAATTTGCCAAATTGCTTTGAGTTTTAAGATTTTCTGAATTGTTCTGCAGCATTTTTTCTTAATGAATTTTAAATATTACTATGGTTAAGGCAAATAGAATTTCCCACTGGAATAAATATTGGACCTGCATTCAAATGCCACCTCTGCCCCTAGCTAACTAAGAATCTTGTCAAGTCATTTAATTTATTTTGGACTGAGTTTTTCTTGTTATAAAATACTAATATTATTCTCCTTATGCTGATAGGTTTTTTTCTTTCTTTATACTGATATCTTTTTTTCCTTTACAAATAAAATGAGAAAAAATATTGTTCTATGTATTGGGAAACATTTTGCATTTTCTCTATGCTTTGATATTCAAAGATAAGAAAATGCTTCCACTCCTTTTTAAATACAATGTATGTAAGAAATAGTTTGATTGACAGGGTCAGCTTGAAACTTTGTGAGCCTAATACAGGGTTGTACATTAATTGACCTTAGCTAGAGAGCCAAACAGAAGACTCAGGGATTGATGTTCACTGTGGTGGCCAAGATAAATGCTTATTTTAATTGGATAAAGAAATCACTGGGGAGGTTCTTTCTTCCCACCATTTTCTTTCTTTGGGGTTTTTAGCTGAGTTTGAACCACTTCTGCTGTAGAACTCAAGAGCTAGCTAGACTTGGTTGTAGTTCTGGCTGAAGAGGGAAGTAAGAGATGCCTGGGGCTCCTGGTCTCATTAGCAAAAGGGAAACCTGTGAAGCCTGATTCTGAAGGGCACCCTGAGGGGTTCTTACAACAAAGTTTCAGTGGTTTGGCCTGTGGACAGGCAATAAAGGCTGCCTTTCAACTCTGGAAAGTAGAGACATTCAGAAAGAGGAGTTGGGCCAGGGGCAAAATCACACTAAGTGTCCCCCTCAAAATTTTGATAAAGGTGAAATCAGGTCAAGAGCTGCCTTGAAAGAAATGAAGTCTCAAAAAAGAACTATAGAATTGCAGAATTAGGAAAACTGAGAGATCAACCCTTCCTAAAGCATGAATTTCTTGCTCAGTATCCACTCATACTGGGGATGTATATGAAGGGAGAACAGGTAGAGAAATCCCAAGTAAGGTGTGATTATGGCCTTAGTATATGGTTACATATAAACTTGAGGTATGGCTTATTCCCCAAATTCTGTCTCCAAGAAACTGTTTAGTTACCAGTTACAGGAACATCACAAATCCTCCGAACACAGGAAAAGGAAGAGTAACGATTTCAAATATTATTGCCTTAAATTGAGACTGTATTAGAGAGCAAAAAGCTAAAACCCCAGGATTGATAAATGCGGTTAACTTTCATTGTCGTTTAAAAGCAATTATATTTGTTTTCTCGACAGGTTTTTGAAATATAGATATGTAGAAAGAGTTCTTCTACAGGTACTTTCATACAGACTTTCCTTATTTTCTTATGAAAATATTCCATCTGGATAGCCTTAGGCATTGTTATTGTTATTACTCAACTAAGCATTACCATTAGCTATATATATATATGTAGCTTATCCAAATATTATTTCAACTTTTGCTCATTCTCTCACCATTAAAGCTGTTCTAAGACTTAGGAGCTGCTATTCATGAATCATTGTATCTTTGCTCATTTTTCCATGCCCCCAAATAACTCATAGAGGTTATATCTTGAATCTTAGACATAGATGGAACAGGACCCATAATTAAAACTTTTTCCATCTTGCTTAGAATTATGAAAGATTTTATTTCAGTCACATGGTCATCAAAACCCAGGGTAATGTCACTAGAATAGGGCACTGATATTTATGATTTGCATGTTTGGTAGTCGTGACAGATCCATATTTTTATTGTTACAATGACCTATATACCTAACTACTTCCCCTGCTCTCTAATATTTGGGAAAGTAGCAGGCTATATGAATAATAAAGTAATTAACCAACTGGTTGGGGTGCAGTTAATCTAACCCCAAAAAATTAGAATATCGGGGGGTGGAGCCAAGATGGCGGAGTGAAAAGGTGACTTTCTGCCTCTCCTCCGATCTTCTCTCAAATCAACAATAAAATAAGCCTCTGAACTGATCTTCAAGTCAACGAACTCAGAAATATTTGGGCACAGCTCTCTGGATAACTTCATATCAAGTTAGTCGGACTCGGACAGAGAGATAAATAGACGACAACTGTGCAGGCCGGAAGTGAGGGTGGGACTCAGCTCAGCTCATCATGGAAGAAATTCCAAACTCCAAACTCCAAATTCCAAACACCTGGAGTTTATCTGAGGCACTCGGGACACTCTATCCTGATTGGGGGCAGGTGTTCTGGCAGACTTGCCTTTTTTAAGGAGTAATTCGGACTTAGTCCTAGCCCCCACCAGCCTAGCACCTTAAGTCAACTCGCCGAAGTGCCCCAGGGCAAAGCTTTTTGCAGCCGCCATTTTTTTCCCCTACCTTAAAGAGATATCCACGCGGTCTAAAAAAAAAAA
>JAJPUD010007768.1:19578-40582 GCA_023553655.1 Myrmecobius fasciatus | reverse complement strand
AAAAAAAAGGCAGATGAAGGTGGCCTTGCTGTACCAGATCTAAAACTATATTATAAAGCAGTGGTCATCAAAACCGTTTGGTACTGGCTAAGAAATAGAGCAGTCGATTAGTGGCACAGGATAGGATATCAGGACAATCTAGGAAATAACCTTAAAAATCTAGTATTCGATAAACCCAAAGACCCAGCTTTTGGGATAAATACTCAGTATTTGGCAAAAACTGCTGGGAAAATTGGAACCTAGTGTGGAAGAAATTGGGGCTTGACCCATACCTAACACCACATACCAAGATAAGATCTAAATTGGTTCCTGATCTAGATATAAAGAGGGACTTTGTAAGCAAGTTAGAGGACCGTAATATAATTTATCTCTCAGACCTGTGGAGATGGAATAAATATATGTCCAAAGAAGACCTGGAACTCCTAATTGAACAACAGATGGATAATTTTGATTATCTTAAGTTAGAAAGTTTCTGTACAAACAAAACAAATGCAGACAAGATTAAAAGGGAAGCACCAAATTGGGAAATCATCTTTACATTTAATGGTTCTGATAAAGGCCTCATTTCTAAAATTTATAGAAAATTGTCTCATATATATAAGAATTCAAGCCACTCTTCAATAGATAAGTGGTCAAGGGATATGAACAGACAATTTTCAGATGATGAAATTAAAACCATCTCTAGTCATATGAAAAGTTGCTCCAAATCACTATTGATCAGAGAAATGCAAATTAAGACAACTCTGAGATACCACTACACACCTGTCAGATTGGCTAAAATGACAGGAAAAGATAACGATGAATGTTGGAGGGGATGTGGAAAAATTGGGACACTAATACATTGTTGGTGGAACTGTGAACGGATCCAACCATTCTGGAGAGCAATTTGGAACTATGCCCAAAAAGTTGTCAAACTGTGCATACCCTTTGACCCAGCAGTGTTTCTCCTGGGGCCTATATCCCAAAGAGATCTTAGAGGAGGGAAAGGGCCCCATATTGCAAGAATGTTTGTGGCAGCCCTTTTTGTAGTGGCTAGAAACTGGAAACTGAAGGGATGCCCATCAATTGGAGAGTGGCTGAATAAATTATGGTATATGAATGTTATGGAATATTATTGCTCTGTAAGAAACGACCAGCAGGACGATTTCAGAGAGGCCTGGAGAGACTTGCATGAACTGATGCTGAGTGAAACTCGCAGAACCAGGAGATCATCATACACAACAACAACAGTATTACATGATGATCAATTCTGATGGACATGGCTCTCTGCAACAAAGAATTGTCTCAAACCAGTTCCAATTGTTCACTGAAGAAAACCATATACACTCAGGGAGAGGGAAATGAAATATGGACCACAACATAACATTTTCATGATCTCTATTGACATTTGTTTGCATTGTGTTACCTTTCTTGGATTCTTTTTTTCCTTGTAGATAGGATTTTTCTTGCATAACTTCTCAAGCATTTCAACATTATTAGCATGTAGTGGACTTCCTGCCATCTAGGGGAGGGGAGGGAACTGGGGGTAAAATTTGTAATGGAAAGCTTTGTAAAGATCAATGTTGGGGAACTACCCATACATATGTTATACAAATAAAAAGCTTCAATAAAAAAAAATTAAAATATCTGTGAGTAGCTCTCTGTCTCTGTAATGGCAGCTGGCTCTCAAGTTCAATAAAGGTGTCAAAATATGATTTGGAATATAAACAAAAAATACCCAAAATTCAAAGTATCTCTTCTCTCTATTCTACAGGTCCTAATTCCATGGATGGACTTTTATAATTTCCCTTGATTAGTATTTGGTAATTTAATCTTTGTAATATACATATTGCATAAACATATGCATATATATATTATATGTATATATATATTTATATACAGAAAGAGGTCTATATTTCTCCCTGTGTCTTCATAAAATAAAGCATATTTATTTTATGTGAAAGCAGATGAAGTATTTTTCCTTTTTCTCATCTAGGATCTACAGAGTAAAAAGAATAATATTTAAAATCTTACTTATTTGTGTCTTCCCTGACTAATTAGAAACATGGTTATAATATGTTTTATCCACTATAAATGGATCCAACATTTAAATGATTTACTATGTCAAATAAGTTTCTCAGAGTTGAGGCTACAATATTATTATTATTAATCTAAGAATGTAAGTTAAAAGAAGGAAGTCATTTTCTTACTTTGTATAGTACTTTAATACTGCCACACAGAAAGGTGTGTGTGTGTATGTGTGTGTGTGTTTCATTAAATATTCCCAATTACAGATTTTTAAAAAATGGCAATTATTTATTTCAAAAAATTGAATCCCAAATTATCTTCCTCCTTTTTGTCCCTCTCCTCTCCCTGAGAAGGTAGACAAAGCAATACAGGACACACTTAAGGTATCTCCTAAGAACTTTAGAATTGTTTGCACAACATGGGATATACTGGCACAGGACTACCAAACATGATGTGCCCTCATCAGAGAACATGCTGTGCTCTATGAGCAGAGAAGAATTAAAATAGCTCAGAAGAAACATGAGAAGTACAAAGTGAGAGAACTCACCCTGAATGTTCATATGGACTATTTGTGCCTGATTATGGCAGAGCATTCCAAGCTTGTATAGGTCTGATCAGCCAGAGTTGGACATTCTGTAACTTGACACTAAGATAATGAAGTCATTTTAATCCTCTTGGAAAATGAAAGACAATAACCAATCAATTAACCAAGACTTTGATATTGATTACGTATGTGTTTTCCCTGACTAATTAGAAACATGGTCATAGAATATTTAAGGCACAATAAATAGAACCAACAATTAAGTAATTTACTATGTTTGTCAAAAAAGACTCATAGAACTGGACTGTATTATTATTTTTGAAATTAGGAGAGATCAGTCCTTCCTTCACTTTGTACAGTGGTTAACTATATACATATATATATATACATACATATATATATATACATATATATATATATATATGGTGGTCACACAGCATGATATAAAATGTGTGTGTGTGTGAGTGTGTATGTGTTTAGGTTTGTTTATAAATGTATTCATACTCTGGGGAATGGTGTTATTTTACTGAAGAAAGCTTTCTTGAATGAAACTAAAATTGCATAGAAGATATTGCTAGAATCAAAATTTTAATCCTTCTAGGTTTTCTTGCATGCGACAAAAACATAAATGATTTTTGAAAAAGAATAGATTCTCTAGATAAAGGATCCTGAAATTAGGAATTTGCTTTTTTTTCCTAACATATCTGTGATGCAAGAAAATAGGAGTTGTATTATTATATATCAGGTATAACAAGAAATTGATTTTAGCAAGAAAATCATTTTGGCTAGAATGAAGAAGACAAAAAAATTAATAATATTTAGTGAGGCTTCAAAGATAGATTGCCACCAGATTACATTAAAAAAAAACAGAAGAATTCACATTTTAACCTATAGACAATAAAGATCTACTGAAGTTTCTTTTATTTAGTTGTTGTTTATCCTTCATTCTCAAAGAGGACATGACTTCAGGGAGTGATGCCTGAACATGTAAGTTAATTGGATTTACTAAGGGGAGGGCTGTGCAAGGTAAACTAACTCACTTTCCTCTATCTGCATTGAAATTAAATATCATTTAAGAGCTAATTACTGACTAAATTTTCATTACAAATGTCAATTGTGCATTGCATATGTATGTATGTTTATATGATGTTGGTCACCCTAAGAGACTGGGTTTTTTTTTTCCAGTAAGTTAGAAGTTAAGAAGGTGCTGGTCACAATTCTAATGTCAGGGCCATTGTTGAGAGAGAGCAGATATGAGGCAAAAAACAAAATACTCATAAGTTGTTTTTTTGTTATTCTTTTTAACACTCAGAAGTTTTATGTAGAATATTTTTCCCACTCCACCGCCTATTACTGTTAAGGAAATTCCAGTTGAAGTTGTAGTTCATAAGATCAAGTCACTAAAGTCATAACCTAGTCCAGTCTTTCCAAAGTATGACTGTATGAACATATCTATAAACAAGTTTACACACATCCACATACATATTTGCATACATGCACACACACAAATAAAACTTTCAGTCGCATGAAATTTTTCAAGTCACATTTGAGTTATCTCTCAGTAGTTCAAATCTACCCAAGATTCTCTGCAATTATATCATTATTATTTGCTCCACCATAATACTCCATTTTATTCATATACCACAATTTCTCCATTGGTTGTTTAAAGAACTCCTTTAGATATAATTTCTGTTCTTTTTTTGTTTGTTTTTGCCTCATTCACTTCATTATGATATTTTCTGGATTTGTGTAGAGTTCTTTTTGAGGGCTTCTTTTCAAGAAGCAATCAATGGAGTTTTAGTAATTTCACTTTGTCCCCTATTTCTAATAGGTCTAGGTAGTATTCATATAGGATTTCTTGAAATAATACCTAGGATTTTTTTAAAGCTGCTTTTTAATGAGAAAAATAATTATTAAATTGCCTTTCTTTGATGTTTTCCTCTTCTTTTGTTTTAGTTATCTTTCATTTTTCAATCCTTAGGTTTTGTTCTATTTTTTTTTTACTTTGTCATCTTATGGAGTTATTGATTTCTATTTGTTCTTATTTTCAAAGATTTCATTGCTTTAGAAAAGTTTATCAATATCTCTTTTAAGGGAATTATTCTCTTTCCATTCATTTCCTCAAGAAAATTTATATATCAATTCATTTATCAATTCCCTTATTCCATTTATGCATTTATTTATATCTACCTTTTATTCATTTATATATTTCACTTATTTTAATTTAATATTTAATTCATTCACTTATTAGCTATTTACCTATGTATTTATTTATGTCTCTGCATCATTTTTCCAGATATTCATATATCATTTGTGGAAAATCTACCACCAACAACCTTTTAGTTTTTGCTCAAAGTAAAGATATAGATTTTGTTTTGCAGTAAATTTTGGTACTGGTTATTATTTGATTTATTCATCTCTCATTCTCTTTAGTTCTCCATGCTGTATTTTTAGGTGGATTGTTTTACTCTGTCTCATCTCATCCTTTATCCTTGAATTATTTCACCAACTTCCACTTTTTGATGTTAATACCATTCCTCACTTGAAAAATTACTGGATCTTCTGTACTTTTACTGTTGTCTCAAAAGAGAGAGTATTATGGACTATAGAGGTACTGGACTGTGGCTATTATATCACAAACAACTAGATTGCTTTTGATTTTCATTCCCCTGGAAATTCAAGGACAGCACCCAAAGAGTTTCATATTACTTTAAGGATTTTTTAGAGGAAATCTTTCCATTACTGAACATTCTTTACTTTTGTATACTCACTCTGTTTTCATGACATTCATCTCCTCCAGGGTTTCTTTCAAATGTGAATGTTTTCTGTTCTAAGTCTCATCTTCTAAATCTGGATCTATATCAAGGACATATTCTGCCCCCTTCTCTTTTTTCTCTAATCTCTGTTGATTTTTTTTCCAATTCCCATAGGCTCTTTACATAGATTATTCAAAGAACTTCTAATACAACCTTAATTTTGCTTCTGAACTCTAGCCCATATTCTGACTCTAGACCTTTTGATTTTTAAACTGGATATCCCAAAGATATCTCAAAGTCAAAATGTCCAAAACAGAATTACTATTGTTCCCTACAACTTATCCCACTTATGAGCTTTCTTAACGGTATGGATAATGCCACTATTTTTCCAGTTTCCCAAATTCTTTGGCATTATTCTCTATTTTTTATCTTTTTATACTGCCCAAATTGTGTCACTTCTGTCACTTAATAAAGAACTTTTTTTTATCCTTACTTATTACAATGCCCTTCTAATTTTCTTTCTTGCCTCAAATATCTTGCTACTCCAAATTGCCAAAGAGATTGCCGTTGAGCACATCTGCATATAACTGCTACATTCAAGAAACTGCAGGGGATCCTTATCCCCACATATAGTGATTTATATATATTTTTTGACTAGGTGAAAGAGTCCATTTTTTGCCTCTATTGCTGGGTAGCCTTAATCACTAAATGAGTGTGGACTCATTCAAACTGAGACCTGTTGAAGACTTTAGCTTAAAAAGGCTGAGGTTTCACACTGCATCTAGGGTCATCTCCAGTCATCCTGATCTGTAACTGGCCACTGGACTCAGATAGGGTAAAATGAGGTAGGTGACTTTGTACAGCCCTCCCTTACTTAAATCCAGTTAACTTGCTTAAATTTAATTAACTCCCTGATGCCATATTCCCTTTGAGAATGAAGGATAAACAACAATTAATTACAACAAACTCCAGTAGATCCTTATTGTCTATAAGTTAAAATGTGAATTCTTCTTTTTTTTAATGCAATCTGGTGGCAATCTACCTTTGAAGCCTCACTAAGTATTATTACTTTGTTTTTGTCCTCTGTATTCTTGCCAAAATGAATTTCTTGCAATACCTAAAACATAATATTCCAACTTCTATTTTCTTGCATCACAGATATAAGTTAGAAAATTCCTAATTTCAGGATCCTTTACCTAGAGGGATCTATTCTTTTTTTTTAAAAAATCATTTATATTTCTGTCACATGCAAGAAAACCTAGAAGACTTTAAATTTTAATTCTAGCAATATCTTCTATGCAGTTTCCGTAAATGCTTGTTTTCTCACCACAAACTCCTGAAACCCCACTAGAACTGCCATCTGCAAGCCATTATATCATTAAAGCTTTAGAAAATCCTAAGGAAGTAACACAAGTAAATGAAGAAGGACCTGAAAGTTTCATAGGTAGAAAGAGGCGTCAAAGCAATACATATGCGGAACTGTGAGGCATCTGTTTATATTTTAGCCCCGCTGATTGAATAGGGCAATAAGAAAGAATATAGAGTCAAATTTCAAATTTGAGTTACTAAAAGAATAATAATCCCATAAACTGAAATAAATAACTTTTTTTTTTTGCTTTTTGCTGAAGCAATTGAGGTTGTGACTTGCCCAGGATCACACAGCTAGGAAGTGTTAAGTGTCTGAGACCAGATTTGAACTCAGGTCCTCCTGACTTCAGGGCTGGTGCTCTTTCCACTATACCACCTAGCTGTCCCTGAAATAGATAACTTGTGGTGAGCAATTTTTATGGGGAAGATGCTTAGCTTTGGACATTTTTAGTTTTGAGGCACCACTGAATCATCAAAGTACATTTATCCAGCAAACAGTTAAAAAATTAAAAATTTCTTTCTGTACAGCATGATAAAGATGGAAATATTTTTAGGAGAACTGACATGTTTAATTTATATCAGATTGCTTGCTGTCTTGGGGAAGAAGGTTGGAAGGGATGGGAAGAAAAAAAATTGGACAGAAAGTTTTGTAAAAGTGAATGTTGAAAATTATCTTTGCATGTATTTTGGAAAAATAAAATACCATTTAAAAAGAGGAAGAAAAAGAAAAAAATACAATCCTCTTTGAAGAAACAAAAAAAATCACATGCAAAATATAAAAGATGATAATTGGATAAATACATCTGAGTCAGCTGATTATTAACATTTCTTCAAACTCTTCAAAAGCAATTTTCTTTATCCTATTGCAAATCAACAACATGGAAGGGGATAATTAAATATATTTTTATCTTATTGGATTGGATACCAGGAACAGGATTAGTTTAACAATGGATTTAGTGAGTGGACGAATTAACCTAGCATAGCTGGACGTTAGTGGGAAAAATGTAAAAGAAAATGTTAGTCAGTTTTACACTGTCCCTCAATAACATTTGGTATCACTACCTGTCCTGATTCTTGTCCTTGTAATTTGATCTTATTGCATCTGGTATTCTAAGTTTTCCAGTTCAAGAATCTCTGGTCCATATCTACATTTGCCAATATGGTCAATTACTGATATTGACAACAAGATCATATATTTAGATAGAATTTTATGGTGGCTTCAAAGCATTTTCCACACACTACCTTATTTGACCATCACATAAACAATCATTAATATCCTCATTTCACAAATGAACAAGCTAAGGGTCAGGGAAGTACCTTGCTCCTGGTTACCAGTGAATCATAGAGCATGTATCATTAAACTGTTATAAAATACAATCAAACGGGTCATACAGCTTATTAACTGTAAGAGCCATGATTTGAACCTAGGTTTTTGCAATGTAGGTATATGATTTTTCCTATAACACCATCTAAAGTTGCCAAATTGTTATATTTGTAGTCAGGAATATAAATTTACCCCCATGTTGGGGTATGAAATTGTTTTTTTTTCACTTTGATACAAACTTTATGTACACACACACATAAATGTGTGTGTATTATATATGGTGCTTGTGTGTGCATGTTCATAGACATATGTGTTTATATATATATATACCTACATATATATGTATACACACATACATATATATATATATATATTTATAATGTTATATAATTGTTATGTTGAGGTTGGATTATCACTAGTATTATTTTCTTTAGTATACTCCTACCCTTCAAGACCACCTAGCAGCCTTAGCTCATGCTGAATTCAGCGGCTCAGCAACTAAGTAGTACAAGCCACAGGGAGCACATTATACCAATTTTCCACAGTCTGCACTGCCTACCCATTTGCTTAAAAGTGCAATTCAAGATGTTGACTTTAGTCTATAAAGCTTTAAGTGGCTTGGGCCCTGGTTACCTTAGAAATCCCTTCTCTCCCTGTGCACTGTCATGACAATTGAAAGCAATCACTGAGCTCCTGCTGATAGTTCCTAGATTTCCAGCATATGGAACTTTATTTAAAATAGTGAAGGATACTTCACATTGTCATCCCTTGCCTAAGATTTTCTGGCCTGCCATGATCTGGTAGTATCCCACTGTGTTGATCTTCTAGACCTTTTCAAGCCATATACATTTAAATTTTTTTCCCTAATAACAAGTTTCTGTGTTTTTTGTAGTTTTATTTTTTTTTAATTTCAATAGTGTTTCATTTAGTTTTATTTTCGTATTTATCATAAGACTAATTTTCATTAAAGGTGTCATTTAAATTTAGTTTTACATAACATAATCATGGAATTATGACAAAATCAGCAAAATAATAAGAAAAGTCACTATTTTAGTGCTACATAATGAATTTTATAGGACAACCATTAGACTTATTATTTAAAGAAATGTCATGAGTGGAAAATTTATACAGTCATCAAAAATGGTCACTAAATGCTGAATACATTGTTGTAGATATTTTGATATATGCCAAGAAACCAAATAAACACTTTCCAATCCTACTGCCAGTGACCTATTTTAATGAGAATATAATAGTGTGAATGATACAAATAAAACTAAATCCACTGTAAATCACTTTCTGTCAAACATATGTTTTCATTTTCAACAATCAGTCTTTTTACAATCAATACAAAATTTAAATGATGTGACTGCTTTTGAAATTCAAATTTAAAAGCTGAGATATTCAAAGAACAAAAACTGTCTCCAATTTAAATTACAGTTAAATTGCATTGATTTTCTTTTTCTTTCTGTATTAATATTCAGGCCTAGTGGCCATTAAATCATTATTAGCAGAGCTTGTATCTTTACATTTCATTTTAAATATGCATAACATATATTTTAGGCACTTTAAAACATTTTTATTGTTATTGGAGTAGAATTTTGAATTTCTGTTAAAATATTCTGTATGGCTAGAAATTAATTTCTTGAGAGAAATATTAAAAAGTCATAATTTTATGATTCTACATTTAACATCAATGACAGCATTATCTAGGAAAACTAGTCAACATAAAAACACATCCCATTAATATGAAGAAGGGAGAATCTTCTTATAATAGCATTGTTTCTATGCAATCAACATGAGCTGTTTATTTTTAGACAAAGCATAAGAATTCTAGCCCAAACTCATTTAAAATTTTTTCCCCATATCTCAGTTGATAAATTATAGATTGTTTTCTTTGACAATATCTCCTGAATGAATTTCCCTTATACTCCCAATGCTTTCAGTACCCATGCCTAGATTATAAGATCCTAATCGTTTTTGCCAGACTAATTTTCCTGAACTAGCACTTGCAAAACAGCATTTCCTTTTTCAAGAACCCACAATGGCTTCTCATTGCTTACCACACTGAAACTCTCTTTTGTTAGGATTTCACAGGCCTTTATGATTTCACTTTACCCAATTCATTGAAAGAGTAATGAAAAAAGTCCTAACATGTAAGACATGGAGGGGACTTTAGGAATCATTACTGTATTAGAAATATGTATTATGTATTAGAAATACATAATGTAAGGAAACAAGGACTGAAACAGGTCAACTGATTTTCTCAGTATCATTCTGTACTTGGATACCAAATCTGGAGTTAGAATTTTTCAATTATGTTGCTTAAAAAACCTTTGGGAAAACTAAGTTCTGAGTATTTGGCTCATTTTTTTTTTCTCAAGACTAATGCACATTCTTCTTCCTTGGAAACTTTTCTAGCTACTAAAAGTCATTTTAGTCGCTTGTCTCTGGATTACTATACAAAGATAGCTAGCATTTATTACATTTCCTATTGTATTACATGATGTTCAGTCTATAATGTTTATAAGGCAATTTTTGAGTGACCAAAAGGATTTAAGAAAAAAAAGTTGTACTTGAAGAGAACTTATGAAATTGAAGAAAATTACATGCTACAAAATGTGTCATTCTATCCCCAGTGAAATAGGGTATACAAAGTATAGGTTTTACAAAGAAAACTGACTTCCTGTGACTGCCCGTGTGAGGGCTGCCAAAATCTTTTCAGGGTTTCTTTGTGCCTTTGGTCCACCTGGCTCACTAGATTCTCACCTGTGTCTCCAAGAAGCTGTATAACATAACAAAGGCATCTAAAACCCCATTAGTGAGAAGACACTAGGGGAGTGCCTATCCCAAACATATGAAGACTTCCCCCAGCAGAACGGGTAGAGGAGAACAATTTGTTGCAATGAACATGAAGGTTACTAAAACAGATTCAGTGGAGTTAGATATCAAAGATGTCAAGGTCATCTACTACATCCTGAGCCATTGCCAGCAATCTTGACTTGTGACTTGCCATTGAACTCCAAAAGTTCTGGAAGAGAGAGTGGAGTCAACAACTTCATGAAATTAAATCCAATTTATGAGTAGCTCAAAAGATATTCCCCATGCCATTTTATTATTTTTACCTATGTCTTGTGTTGAGAAGCAAAAGATTAAAAGCATCAAGTGAGGATCCACTGGAAACTGTAGTCACAGCCCTCTATACAGGTGACCAGGAATATAGAACTGGACTTCTCATTGGACGGAAGCAGCAGTGGGATTCTGCAGAATGAATCCCTGAATGTTTGAGCTGCCTTTTCAAAGGACTGCACTATTTACTTCCCAGCATGAGGAAGGGGCTAGAAAATAGCTAGCCCTAAAATTGCTTGTTTCACTTAATCCTCTGCTGCTTACTGTGTAGGCAGGGATCCTACCATTTGGCTGAAACCCACACAAACACACAATCTTTTGTAAGATGATTCCACTTTCCATCAGCATATGGGATATGCACACATTTAGGGACAATTAAATGCCGTAGATCTGAAAGATGAACAGCTCTTGTTAAATGATAATTCTATAGGTATTAAAACCAAATAGGAGCCCTGACTGAAAGAAGTCTGGCAGATGAAGGCCAGATTGCTAAAGATGGAGCTAGATATATAATTTTCTAGAATGGCTACAGTGTTGGGGAGTTCTGTAAAACTGGGGTAAGTTTTGAAATCAAAACTAATTTAGTCAATAAGCTTATAATCCCCTATCCAAAGGAGTGAATGATAGATTCATGACAATGAGATTGCCATTTGTAGTAAAGTTCCTCTTGACTGTTATCAGTGTATATCTTCCCACCATGATGAATCCTTTTGAGTTCAAAGAAAAATTTTTTGAAGATCTAAAGATTTTTCAACATCAATATACTGAAAAAAGACAATTAAAATTCTCAGTGACTTTAATGCCAGAGTAGGCACACAGTATCAAAAGTGCTAGGGAGTCCTTGGGAGGAATGGAGTCAGAAAAAACAGTAACCATCATTTCTATTGAAGACTTTTATGTCTTATGATCTTTTCATCTCTTACACTTTCTTCCTTTTAGTAAATTCAAGAAAATTTCATAGATGCATGTCTGCAGTAAACAATGGCTTTTAATAGTCTGTGTCATTTAGGTAGAAGAGACCGGATATGAGAGTAAAGAAGATGTAAGATCAATCAAACACATTTTCTCCAAGCAAACATTCTCATTCAACAAAACCAATGGCCCCCCAAGCAAGAGAATTACCAGAAGATTCAGTGTTGGAAGATCAAAGAGCTTCTCAAAACATAAATTAATAGAATGAAAGCTGAGTCAACACACAGTTGGCAACAATGAAGCAGAAAAGAGTGGATAGCTTTAAGAGATTTGGTGTACATCACTTTATTTGCTCAATCCAGAACACTCATAAACATCTAGATTGATGTGAAAAAATTTAGAAGCTGCTAATTGAAAAACGAAAACTCCACAGGGTTTATCAGCAGGATAGTTCATCCATCTCTAAGAAGGCAATATTGAACTTCATCTAAAGTAAAGTGTAAGCAAAGCTTAAAGAGATGCAAGATTTTTGGCTCATTAAGAGGGCAGATTAAATTTAGTTTTATGCTGATAGTAACAATCCAAAACACTTTTATGATGCCCTGAAGGTTATTTTTGGGCCAGAGACCTATAATGCATTTCAACTACTTAATTCTGATGGAGCCACATTAATTAAGGAGAAGGACATGATCTTGGAGAGATGGGTTGAAAACCATCATGTTTTCAAAAGGCAATCATCAATCAATGGTAAAGTCATTAATCATTTACTGCAGATTAGCTCTGGCCAAACTTGCAATTGGAAAAGAGTTTTTGAATACCATCAGTCTGCTCTTGTGAAGTGAAGTGTCTGGTGATAATTCTATTGCAGGAATGGTATTCATTGCTCATACAAAAACTGATAGAAATTTCCAGGTTTTAAGGCAAGAGATAGTTATTGTTCAAAAGCTCAAAAATGCCTCCATGGTTCATCTTTATAAAGCAAAAGGTAATGGGCTGTCCTGTGAAATCATAGAAGGGTGATTTCTGGAAAGTTTCTTGCCAGAGTCTTCCTTAATGAGCTGATAACTCATTTGGAATGTGGTCTACCCAAGAACCAGTATGACTTCAGAAGGATTGAGGAATGTTTGAGTAGAAATGGCAGAAGCAGAATAGAGGAATATATGCAAGGTTCATTGATTCAATTAAGGTCTTTGATATTGTCCTGAAGGCTTATGGAAATTAATGGCAAAATTTGGCTGCCTGGAGAAGTTCATCAATATTGTACATCAGTTTCATGATGGCACGCTTACATAGGTTCTGGATAAAGGAAAATGCTTCATGCTTTTCTAGTCACCAACGGAGTAAAGCAGGGCTATATGCTTTCTTCCATGATTTTTATTTTATTTTTTTTATTAAAGCTTTTTATTTACAAAACATATGCATGGGGAGGGGGCGGAGCCAAGATGGCGGAGTGAAAAGGTGACTTTCTGCCTCTCCTCCGATCTTCTCTCAAATCAACAATAAAATAAGCCTCTGAACTGATCTTCAAGTCAACAAACTCAGAAATATTTGGACACTGCTCTCTGGATAACTTCATATCAGGTTAGTTGGACTCAGACAGAGAGATAAATAGAAGACTTCTGTGTAGGCCGGAAGTGGGGGTGGGACTCAGCTCAGCTCATCTTGGCAGAAATCCCGAACTCCAAACTCCAAATTCCAAACACCTGGAGTTTATCTGAGGCACTCGGGACACTCTGCCCTGACTGGGGGCAGGTGTTCTGGCAGACTTGCCTTGTTCAAGGAGTAATTCGGACTTAGTCCTAACCCCCACCGGCCCAGTACCTATAAGTCAACTCACCGAAGTGCCCCAGGGCAAAGCTTTTTCAGCCGCCGTTTTTTTTCCCTACCTTAAAGAGATATCCACGCTGTCTAAAAAAATGAAGAAGCAAAAGAGAGCTCTCACCATAGACAGCTTTTATAAAGAGAAAGAAGAGATGATCACCCCAGATCCAGAGGTTCCTTTACACAAAACTCCAGAGAAAATCAGCAAGGACCATCACTGGTCCCCTTTTCAAAAGGCCTTTCTGGAAGATTGCATAAAGAACCTCAAAAGAGAGCTGGAGGATAAATGGGAAAATAAACTGAAATCAGTGGAAGAAGGATACAATATCTTGCAAGAAGGATATGATGCCCTGCAAAAGAGATATGAAAAAGACACCAATTTATTGAAAAATAAAATTAGTGAAGTGGAAAAAGAGTGCAATGAACAAATTGGCCAGTTACAAAAGGAGCTTAAAAAGGTAACTGAAGAAAACAACACTTTAAAAATAAGAATTGAACAAATGCCAGTGAATGACTCAGTAAGACTTGAAGAATCAGTCAAACAAAAACAAAAAAATGAAAAATTAGAAGAACATATGAAATATCTCCTAGGAAAAACAACTGACTTGGAAAATAGATCTAGGAGAGACAATCTAAGGATTATTGGACTTCCTGAAAGCCATGATGAAAAAAAAGAATCTAAACACTACTTCCAGGAAATCCTGAAAGAAAACTGCCTTGAGATTGTAGAATCAAAGGGCAAAATCACCATTGAAAGAATTAACTGATCACCTTCTGAAAGAGACCCCAAAATTAAGACCCCAAGGAATATCGTGGCTAAATTTCAGGACTATAGCACCAAGGAACAGATTTTGCTAGAAGCCAGAAAGAAACAATTCAAATACCTAAGATCAATAATTAGAATCACACAGGATCTGTCAGCCTCCACACTGAAGGATCGAAGGGCCTGGAACCAGATATTCCGAAGGGCAAAGGAACTTGGATTACAACCAAGAATAACCTATCCAGCTAGAATGAGTATTATCCTTCAGGGAAGAAGATGGTCATTCAAAGATATAGGTGAATTTCACCTATTTCTAATGAAAAGACCAGATCTGAACAAAAAATTCGACACCCAAACACAGAACTCAAGAGATGCATAAAAAGGTAAAAAGGAAAGGACTCTTGAGAACTTTATTTTTACTAGGGGGATACTTAAAGTTTGGGGGTATAATTAAGTAGATATTACTTTGATAATATGAAAAAGAGAACTAGAGGGGAAAAGGTTGTCATACTGGGGAAAAGAGGGGAAAAGTGGTAAAATAAGATCTAAAAAAAGGAGGTAAAAACAAGGTAAAATCACTTGAAGAGGCAAAGAAAACCTAATATAATTGAGAGAAAGAGGGGTGGGAGATGAGCATTGTATAAATCTTACTCTCATCAGGTTGGGCTCTAAAAGGGTATATCAGACATTTGATTTCACATAGAAACTTGTCTGTTGCTAGAGGGAAGTGGGAGGAAAAAGAGGAAAAGTAAGGGACAAACTAATAGAAGGGAAAATAGAAGAATCAGGGGAAAGGAGTAAAAACAGGGGGAGGGGATCTAAAGGGTGGAGTATTGTTTGGGGGAGGGGGTCATCAAAAGCAAAGTACTGAGGAGGGGGGAAGGGAGAAAGGGGAAAGGAAAGGGGAAAACATAACTTGGGTAAATAAGATGGCAGGAAATAATTAGTTATTCTAACTGTGAATGTGAATGGGATGAACTCTCCCATAAAGCTGAAGCGGATATAAGACTGGATTAAAAACCAGAATCTCACAATATGATGTCTACAAGAAACACATCTAAAACATAGTGACACATATAGGATGAAGGTAAATGGCTGGAGCAGAAAATATTATACTTCAGGTGAACAAAAAAAAGCAGGGGTAGCAATCCTTATCTCAGATCAAGTAAAAGCCAAGATAGGTCTAATCAAAAGAGATTAGGAAGTTAACTATATTTTATTAAAGGGTACCATAGATAATGTAGCAATACCTATACTAAATATATATGCACCAAGTGCAATAGCACATAAATTCCTAGGGGAGAAATTAAGAGAGATGCAAGAAGAAATAGACAGCCAAACAATACTAGTGGGGGATCTCAACCTTGCTCTCTCAGAATTAGATAAATCAAAGCACAAAATAAACAAGAAAGAAACTAGGGAGATAAACCAATTGTTAGAAAAGTTAGGTATGATAGATCTATGGAGAAAGTTGAATGGAGACAGTAGGGAGTTTACTTTTTTCTCAGCAGTCCATGGAACCTATACAAAAATTGACCCTGTGTTAGGGCATAAAAACCTCAAAATCAAATGCAGAAAGGCAGAAATAGTAAATGCATCCTTTTCAGATCATTATGCAATAAAAATCACATGCAATATAAGGCCAGGAGAAAATAAACCAAAAGCTAATTGGAAATTAAATAATCTAATCCTGAAGAATGAATGGGTGAAAGAGCAAATCATAGACACAATCAATAATTTCATCCAGGAGAATGACAATAAGGAGACAACATACCAAAATTTGTGGGATACGGCTAAAGCAGTTATAAGGGGCAATTTTATATGTCTAGATGCTTACTTGCATAAAATAGAGAAAGAAAAGATCAACGAATTGGGCTTATTATTAAAAAAACTAGAAAAAGAACAAATTAAAAACCCTCAATTAAATATCAAATTGGAAATTCTAAAAGTAAAAGGAGAAATTAATAAAATCGAAAATAAGAAAACTATTGAATTAATAAATAAAATTAAGAGTTGGTTCTATGAAAAAAACTAACAAAATAGATAAGACTTTAGTTAATTTGATAAGAAAAAGGAAAGAGGAAAATCAAATTGTTAGTCTCAAGAATGATAAGGGAGAACTTTCCTCCAATGAAGAGGAAATTAGAGCAATAATTAAGAGTTACTTTGCCAAACTTTATGCCAGTAAGTTTGATAATCTAAATGAAATGGAGGAATATCTACAAAAATATAGATTGCCCAGGTTAACAGAAGAGGATATAAATTATTTAAATAGCCCCATATCAGAAAAAGAAATAGAACAAGATATTAACCAACTCCCTAAGAAAAAATCTCCAGGGCCAGATGGATTTACATGTGAATTCTACAAAACATTCAAAGAACAATTAATTCCAATACTGCACAAACTATTTGAGAAAATAGGGACAGAAGGTATACTGCCAGAATCCTTCTATGAGACTGATATGGTGCTGATAGCTAAACCAAGTAGGGTGAAAATTGAGAAAGAAAACTATAGACCAATTTCCCTAATGAATATTGATGCAAAAATTTTAAATAAGATATTAGCAATGAGATTACAGAAAGTCATCCCCAGGATAGTATACTATGACCAAGTAGGATTTATACCAGGGATGCAGGGCTGGTTCAATATTAGGAAAACTATCAGCATAATTAATTATATTAAGAAACAAACAAAAACCATATGATTATCTCAATAGATGCAGAGAAAGCCTTTGATAAAATCCATCACCCTTTCCCATTAAAAACACTAGAGAGTATAGGAATAAATGGGCTTTTCCTTAAAATGATCAGTAGCATCTATTTAAAACCATCAGCAAGCATCATATGTAATAGAGACAAACTAAAACCATTCCCAATAAGATCAGGAGTGAAACAAGGCTGCCCACTGTCACCATTACTATTTCATATTGTATTAGAAATGTTAGCTTTAGCAATAAGAGAAGAAAAAGAGATAAAAGGAATCAGAGTAGGCAATTAAGAAACCAAATTATCACTCTTTGCAGATGACGTGATGGTATACTTAGAGAACCCTAGAGACTCAACTAAAAAACTACTAGAAACAATTCACAACTTTAGCAAAGTGGCAGGATTCAAAATTAATCCACATAAATCATCAGCATTTTTATATATTACCAACAAAGTTCAGCAGCAAGAGATACAAAAAGAAATTCCATTCCAAATAGCAGATTATAGGATAAAATATTTGGGAATCTATCTGCCAAGGAAAAGTCAGAAACTATACGAACTAAACTACAAAACACTTTCCACACAAATAAAATCAGACCTAATCAATTGGAAAAATATTAAGTGCTCATGAGTAGGCAGAGTGAACATAATAAAAATGACAATTCTACCCAAAGTAATCTACTTATTTAGTGCCATACCAATCAAACTCCCAAGAAATTATTTTACAGATCTAGAAAAAATAGTAGCAAAGTTCATTTGGAAGAACTAGAGTTCAAGGATTTCAAGGGGATTAATGAAAAAAAAAAGCAGATGAAGGTGGCCTTGCTGTACCAGATCTAAAACTATAATATAAAGCGGCAGTCATCAAAACCGTTTGGTACTGGTAAGAAATAGAGCAGTCGATCAGTGGCACAGGATAGGATATCAGGACAATCTAGGAAATAACCTTAACAATCTAGTATTCGATAAACCCAAAGACCCCAGCTTTTGGGATAAGTACTCACTATTCGCCAAAAACTGCTGGGAAAATTGGAAACTAGTGTGGAAGAAATTAGGGCTTGACCCATACCTAACACCACATACCAAGATAAGATCTAAATGGGTTCAAGATCTAGATATAAAGAGGGACTTTGTAAGCAAGTTAGAGGAACGTAATATAGTTCATCTCTCAGACCTGTGGAGATGGAATAAATTTATGTGCAAAGAAGACCTGGAACTCCTAATTGAACACCAGATGGATAATTTTGATTATATTAAGTTAAAAAGTTTCTGTACAAACAAAACAAATGCAGACAAGATTAGGAGGGAAGCATCACATTTGGAAATCATCTTTACATTTCATGGTTCTGACAAAGGCCTCATTTCTAAAATATATAGAGAATTATCTCATAGATACAAGAATTCAAGCCACTCTTCAATAGATAAGTGGTCAAGGGATATGAACAGACAATTTTCAGATGATGAAATTAAAACCATCTCTAGTCATATGAAAAGTTGCTACAAATCACTATTGATCAGAGAAATGCAAATTAAGACAACTCTGAGGTACCACTACACACCTGTCAGATTGGCTAAAATGACAGGAAAAGATAACGATGAATGTTGGAGGGCATGTGGGAAAACTGGGACACTAATACATTGTTGGTGGAACTGTGAACGGATCCAAACATTCTGGAGAGCAATTTGGAGCTATGCTCAAAAAGTTGTCAAACTGTGCATACCTTTTGACCCAACAGTGTTTCTACTGGGCCTATATCCCAAAGAGATCTTAGAGGAGGGAAAGGGACCAACCTGTGCGAGAATGTTTGTGACAGCCCTTTTTGTAGTGGCTAGAAACTGGAAACTGAAGGGATGCCCATCAATTGGAGAGTGGCTGAATAAATTATGGTATATGAATGTTATGGAATATTATTGCTCTGTAAGAAACGACCAGCAGGATGATTTCAGAGAGACCTGGAGGGACTTGCATGAACTGATGCCGAGTGAAATGAGCAGAACCAGGAGATCATCATACACAGCAACAACAGTATTACATGATGATCAATTCTGATGGACATGGCTCTCTGCAACAAAGAATTGTCTCAAACCAGTTCCAATTGTTCACTGAAGAAAACCATATACACCCAGAGAGAGGGAAATGAAATATGGACCACAACGTAACATTTCCATGATCTCTATTGACATTTGCTTGCATTGTGTTGCATTTCTCTGATTCTTTTTTTTTTCTTGTCGATAGGATTTTTTTTTGCATAACTTGTGAAGCATTTCAACATTATTAACATGTACTGGACTTCCTGCCATGTAGGGGAGGGGAGGTGACTGGGGGTAAAATTTGTAATGGAAAGCTTTGTAAAGATCAATGCTGGGGAACTACCCATACATATGTTATACAAATAAAAAGCTTTAATAAATAAAAAAAATTAAAAAAAACAAAACATATGCATGGGTAATTTTTTTTACATTGACCCTTGCAAAGCTTTCTGTTGCAAATTTTTCCCTCCTTCTCCCTACCCACTCCCCTAGATGGCAAGAAGTCTTATACATGTTAATTATGTTAAAATATATGACAAATCGAATGTATGATACATATTTATACAGTTATCTTGCTGAACAAGAAAAATCAGATCTACAAGGAAAAAAAATCTGAGATGGAAAACAAAATGCAAGCAAACATCAATAGAGAGTGTGAAAATGCTATGTTACGGTCCACACTCAGATCCCATAGTCCTCACCCTGGATATATATGGTTTTCTTCATCACTGAACAATTGGAACTTGTTTGAAACATCTCATTGTTGAAGAGAACCATGCCCATCAGAATTGATCATCGTATAGTGTTTTTGTTGCTGTGTATAATGTGTATAATCTCCTGGTTCTGCTCATTTCACTTAACATCAGTTCATGCAAACTGGGACACTGATACATTGTTAGTGGAACTGTAAATGGATCCAACCATTTTGGAGAGCAATTTGGAACTATGCTCAAAAAGTTATCAAACTGTGCATACCCTTTGACCTAGCAGTGTTTCTATTGGGCCTATATCCCAAAGAGATCTTAAAGGAGGGAAAGGGACCCACATGTGCAAAAATATGTGTGATGCTCACTTAGCATCAGTTTATGCAAGTCCCTCCAAGCATCTCTGAAATCATCCTGCTGGTCATTTCTTATAGAAAAATAATATTCCATGATATTCATATACCATAATTTGTTCAGACATTCTCCAAGTGATTGGCATCCATGCAGTTTCCAGTTTCTTGCCACTACAAAAAGGGCTGCCATAAACATTTTTTGCACCAACAATTTATCAGTGTCCCAGTTTTCCCACATCCCCTCCAGCATTCATCATCTTTTTCTGTCATCTTAGCCAATCTGACAGGTGTGTAGTGGTATCTCAGAGTTGTCTTAATTTGCATTCCTCTGATCAATAGTGATTTGGAGCACCTTTTCATATGATTAGAAATAGTTTTAATTTCATCATGTGAAAATTGTCTGTTCATATCCTTTGACGATGTATCAATTCTTCCATCGTTTTTTTTACCTTGATGTGTTCAGCATACACACATATATATATATATATATATATATATATGTGTGTGTTTGTGTGTGTGTGTGTGTATGCTGAACACACACATACATACATACATACATATATATGTATATATATATATATATATATATATA
>JAJPUD010007768.1:0-19050 GCA_023553655.1 Myrmecobius fasciatus | reverse complement strand
GAGCTCTCTTCTGCTTCTTGCTCATGATTTAAAGTTGGGATATTGGTCCAAAGCCGAGAAAACTGCAACAATTTATATTTGCCCTGGGGCAGTTTGCCGAGTTGACTTCTGGTCTGAGGCTGGTTGGGCTAGATTCGCACCAGGACCACGTTTTCAGCTTTTCTCAATCCACCCCCTTCCAAAGGTAGATCTGCCAAAGCACCTGCCCGCAAGCAGAGCAAAGTGGCCCAGGCGTCTCCCAGGGGCTTCCTGGGTGCCCAAAATCCGCCCCTCTATCGCAGCCCTGACTTCCGCCCCGGCTGGAGTCCGATCGCGACCAGAGGCCGATTTCCCCTGAGGCTAACCTTCTCCGGAGTTCTTTCAAGGTAGATCTTTTATAGAAGTGCGTTGTAGTCCAAATGCTTGGCGAGGACCTCACTCAGCAACCAGTTTTAAGGCTTACTTTCTGGATTTGAGGGAATGTTGGAGGGAGTTCACAGAGAAAGCTGTCCGCAGTTCGCCATCTTGGCTCCGCCCCCCAATTATTTTTAAAATGCTGTGAATTTCCTCAGTAATTTATATTACTGCGTTTATGAAACCATATTTTGCTGTTTGAACTCTTAAATGTATCTATTGCACTTATTCTCTGCTATCTCAGTGTTAATATCCTGAAGGGAACATCTGCAAACTTAATCTGGCTCAGGAAAAATCAGATTTATTACTTAAATAGATGAGCAAAAGGATTGTTTTCCAATGGTATCCTAGAATCTGCATAGATTTCCAGTTAGCTTCCTTATGTGTCAATTCAGTACTAAATTTTTGTTGTTATTATTTCATAAAGCCCTCCTATCTGTTAAATTGCATATGTCTATAATGCATACTTAGTAAAACTTGTTTTGGTAAAATAGGTAGAATGTCAATTTTTCTTATAAATTGTCTCTATTCTTAGACTTATTTCAGCTAATTCAGATAGCACATGTGATCTCCAGATTTAGATTTAATTGACTTAGATGTAAGAGGTTTTAGAGGAAGACTTTAAAATAAGGCCATGCAGAGCCTCAATTTAGGATAGTTCAAGATAAGAAAAAAAATATGTCTCCCATAACAGGATGGGTAATCCTCTTGGAATTATCATATTTATAGAAATCTAGCTTGCTATTATTCTTCAATCAGGGTGATATTTAAATCTACTTGCTAAGGTATTCTAACACTTATTCTAACATTTATGATAATTTTCAAAAATACATGAGGGAAATGTATTATTTCAATAATAGAGGGAAAATCAAGCATGTTCACACAATGTCTTATTTTTCATTTTCCTTTGAAGATGTACTAAGTTTGGTTGGCTTGTACAAAAAGCAGGGGTAAAAAAGGTCTGTTACTGATGGAAATAGCTCATTGGGGTAATTTCCTATTTGGATGTTTGCTACACTGATATTCTCACTACTTTGAAAAAGAAGCACTTCAGTTTCTTCAGAATACATTAGAAATTACACCAGATGTGCACTAAAATATTTTGCACTCTGGAAAGGTAAAGTTTTATTCCACTCAGATTCTGTTCAGGCTTCTGAAAGGCACTTTGAACTAAATGAAGCTCAGTCAATGTGCTGCACATGATTAAAAGGATAAGCAGAGTCATTAACTAAACTGACTAATGGACTACAGAGTTCTAAAACTCCCAAATGCCATCATGATGAAAAGGAGGCATTTACTTATTAATTTTCCTGCATAGATCTTATTTTGGTAGCAAGGGACTGGATTCATTACTTTACAACTTCTGAGACTGGGTAAGTGTCGTCAGCATGTAGTAATATTGCTTACCTTATCACAGGAAGAGGCCCTCATTTGCATGCTCCTAATATAATTTTAGGCAATATGTTTTTATCTGTCCTGTTTAGTGACTATGATTGCACTGGGACTTAGGAGTAGTCAACACAAGGCAGCCAACTCGACTCTGCTTTAGCACACCTGAATCATTAAGCTGGGTAATATCCAATTAAGCCAAAATTCAGGGCACAAAAGTATAAGATATGATCTCCATGATATAGAAGGTCTTGTTTTGTAAGAACAAAACGGATTCTGTGGAAATACCCATCCTGTTTTAAGAGTATTGCAAAGTAGTAAAACAGATTTAATTTATTTGATTGTTCTTCAAATATTTCTTTGAATCACCTTTCCTATACATTAAACAACAGAGTAAAAATGAAATACAAATAAATGGTGACTAAAATATTTTAAAAAACCAAACCTTCAAAAATCACGGCAAAATTGAGAAAAAAAATCTGAAGATATAGGTAAAGAAGGCAAATGTAGTTATAAAGATTATTAGGTCATTGATGAGGTCAAAAGCTGCTGAATAACTATTACTGATAGAAGATGCTGCAAGCTAGAAGTCTTTTGACACTATTGAGAGGGCAAGAGGTGCTGGATACAGAATAAGAAAGTTGGAATATAAAAAAAATGAAAGTGAGATAAGTATTAACAAGTCCCTTAGGATTTTCATAAATAGAACAGTGGTGACCTGGTTCATAAAATGAATCAGGAGCCACTAGGAATAGTTATCTGAGTCTGGCATTAATGAGTATGGGTGCAAACTTAGTCATTTGACATATCTGGAAAGTTGCTACTTAGAAGAAAGCTTTTTGTTATCAAAGGAAAAAAGATATAGTCAACTTTCAATTACACTTGCTAGTGGAGGAGAGGAACAGTATGAATGAAATGAAATATATGTATAACCTCAAATCTCACATTAGTCATTGATGTACCCTATTCATTCAACTAGAAGTTTTACGAAACCGTGGATAAGAACACTGAACTTGGAATCTTTCTGATTTAAATCTCATGTCAGACTCTTACTAGTTGTATGAACCTGATCCAGTCACTTGATATATCTCAGCCTTAGTTTCCTTATCTGTCAAAGGGGAAAATAGCACTTTAGTTAAAATGCTATATAAGTGCTAGTTGTTATTAAAAAATAAAAGTGTGATATGATAGTCAACAAACTGATGTGAATTTAAACTTCATATATAAAAATCTAATATCTAGAAAGAAAATAGCAATAATTTTGTAACTTGTGCCATTTCAAACTACAGTATATCTGGAATATCATGTTCTGTTTATTATGGTTAATGCAAGGTCATATGTATTTGGAGGAGCAAAATAAGAATGATACAATACTTAAAATCATAATTTATTAAGATTTGTGGGAGGAATTGGGGGTGTTCAGTTCAGAGAAAAAAAGGCTTAGGTGACACATGGTATATGTATTCATATATTCACAGGGCTCTTGTTGGAAAGAGGGATTTTGGCCTCAGAGAGTACATAACTAAAGGGTGGTAGTTACAGGGAAGCAGATATAAGTTCAATATAATAACCATCAGATTGTTCTTAAAAATTGAATGGGCTACCTTATAAAGTAGCAAGTGCTCAATCCCTTCAGATATTAAAGCAGTGATTGATAAAGTTATAAATGCATGCTTCAGGCAAAGGATTTCACTGGAAAACCACTGACTCAGGGGTTATATGACTCTAAGTAATGACATCAATCATTTATGTTTCTCCATTGCATCCTAATTGCCTCTATATGGTGGTAGTATTAATAAAGGAAACCACAAATTTAAGAAAATTTATTTTTTTGAAAAAAAACCTTTTTATTACATTCAGAAAGGATGAAGCATAGGGCTATATTTTTCTGACTAATTAGTGAATAAGTGATGGAATAAGCTAGCAGAAAATTTATTTTTAAAGTAATTTGAGAAGAAAGAATAATTTTAACAGACAAAAAAGAGAGCATATTCTTGTGAATTTTAGTGGTCACATATTTTTTCTCTCATTTCCCACCTGGCTTCATTCTTCTGGACTTTTCTATCATGTGGCCAGAAACCTCATTATCCTACAAGAGCACATTAGCCAGGGTACTTTTACCTCATCAGTACTCTCTGGCCTTGCAACCCCTCAAATTAGAGGGTGGAATGGAGAAATACACCCCAAACCTCCATTTAAGGAGTGCACCCAGGACAATCATTTCTTCACTTTCCACCTTGTTGTATTACTTGGGATTTCATCATATCTCTATTCTGAATACCTTCCCCCTTTTCAACTTCCTTTCATGCATTATCTACTGCATTAGATAGCAAGATCCTTGAGGCAAGGAGGTTTTTTCTTTATTATATTTGCATTCTCAGTGCTTAACAAAGTGCCTGACACAGTGAGACATTTAATGTTTCCTGACTGACTGAATATTCTACATTGTCTTTCTTTCATCTTATCAAATGACCACTGTGTTATGATTCCACTACTTCCCATATTCAAAGTGTTATTGGTTCTTCAATTTTCTATGTTTTGGCCTGACTCAAAAAATAAGTTTTCTGCCATAATATATGAAAGAAAAATAGTAAACTAAAGACCAAATAAAAGAAAATGTATTTAGTTAAGACAGAATAAGTATTTATTCAAATGACAAGCAATTAAATATTATTTAGACAAAAAGTTTTTAACTTGAGGTCTATAGACCCATGGTGATTATAAACTTAGAAAGATACATATATATATACATATATATACACACACATATATATATACTTATTTCCAATTGCTTTTATTTGTAATCCTATGTATTTTATTTCATATATTTTGAGAAGGGATCTAGAGGCTTCATCAGGTTGCTAAAAGAGTCCATTGAATACAAACAAAATCAAACAAAAATTTAAGAACTTCTGCTCTAGCCCTATATAAAAAATACTTCCATGGTAATCATTCTCAATCATTTCTTTAATCCCTGTGTTCCAAAATATATAAGGAAAAAGAGAGACTGAAACAACTCAGACTCACATGAATGATAGTGAAACTTAGGAGGCTGATGCCCTCTATCTCAGGTGTTTTGTTTTGTCTCAAGTGTTTGCTCCACTCTCAGGGATAGCAGACTAAAGCAATTTTGATGCCTTCAGGTAAGCTTCCCTATTGCTGTATTTTTGGAGTAATCATGCCTTGACTAGGCTGCATCACATAATCTAAATCTATGTTTTCTATGGCTCCCCAGTCCCAGTGCTGGTTTCTTCCAACTACTGGTCTGTACTGAGGAATCATGTAATGTTTAGCTCTGATTCCCTCTCCCTTCTCAGAGGAGCTTTCCTCCTCCAAGTCTGAGCCACCTGTTTACTAATTACTGCTACATGCAATTACTCTGCCTGTTTTCCGGCTCTACATTTCCAGCTCTCCCAAATCACACAGCTGCAATCTTCTTCCCAATCCATTTCAGTCTGATAAATTTATATATTCAGCTGTAAGGCATCCTGGGAGTTTTGTGTTCAAGAGATTTCTCCAATGAAGAGAAACTCTGTCCATGACTCACTGTAGGCTATCTGAAACTTTACTGGAGTGAATCCATTAACAGGCTGAGACAGTATCTTCCTAAACATATATACATTATATACATACAAATACACACAGTAAATATCATATATATATATATATATATATATATATATATTCTTAATTAATATATATGTAACTAGAGTGTGAGAGAGACAAAGAAAGAGACGGAGAAAAAGAGACAAGAGACAGAGACAGACATATCTGTGCTTAATTAACCAAATGACATCAAACCTGAAAGGAAAATGTAATGTTTTAAAATTCTAATTTATTTCATTTAAAAGATATAAAGATTTCTAAGATATATGTTATTTGTATTGCTAGAGAAAATGCAGAATTCAGAGTTTCATGAATAGCAATTTCAGATCAATTTAAAGAGGACCCTACTATAATTCACTTTTAAATTAGACCATTAATCATTATCCAGAAATATACTCAGCACTTATCAAATGGTTCTCCAATACTTTTTATAAAAAATAAAATGAAAATTCCCATGTGTAGCAGTCTCATTTTGGAGTTAAGTAAAAAGAAAAATTGTGACTTTAATTTCCAGTGAACTGTTAATAAAAGGCAACATTATATGTTTGGTGACTTGAAAGCTGACCTAGTACCTAGAAGACCCTGTGTTATGTTCTGCTTCTGTTACATCCTAGCTATGTAACCCCTGGCAAGTCTGTTAGCCACTCAAGCAACTTTTCAAATATGTAAGTTACTAAGAAGATGACAATCTGTATCATTAGAGTGTATTTACTCTTCTGGGACATTTGTATCCCTTATACCTAGAGAATAGAAATAGGCATTATTCAACTGAAGAGGCTTGGGGGTGGGAAGCAAGGAGGTGTTTGTTTCATGTGAAAGTAACTTCATTCAAATTTGAGAGGTTTCATATGATTGAAGAAAACAGATAAAAGGAGCCATGGTTTTCTTTTTTTAATGAAAAAAAATGGTTTTCTCTTATTCATTTAAATTCATCTGTGATTAATTTTATCTTTCAATACGAACTTGTAGTACTACATAAAATGAAAGTGCAGATAGATGAGCATTGGTTATATACTTTATAATCTAACATTCCTGGGGCATTTATATTAAAGAAACAATTTATTCATTTTAAAATTAGTGTATTTTTCATTTTAACATTCTGTAGAGCTAAATCTCTTCCTTAAAAGGTTTTTTTAAAGAATATTTATACTGGCATGAAGAAAATTTCTAAACTACATTTTGGCTTCAGAAATTTACTAAAATGGCAGCTACTAATGTTAGAACAAGAAAGTGAAATGGAAAAGGTGAAACAGTGATCCTTGATTCAATTTTTCTATGTGAATACTGCACAGTAGTACATTATGTTTCTTGAAATCATACTCATATATCATGACACTGCTGAATAATTTGGTTTATTTATTATATTTTAAATAGTCATTCAGTGTACTGAGTTGACATTTTATTTCCCAAGCTACTTCAGCAATGTGTGTGATTTTTGCATCAATCCACTGTAAGCAGAAGTTATTTTCCATAGAAAACAACAACAAATATAATTGACAACTTGTGTTTGCTTGTGGAAACATAGTGCATTATTTTCTAATAATGAAGCAAATAACACATCACCACTGATCAAAGTCCACAAATACAAAAAAGAACTGGTGAAGTAGATTTGTTCTAAGTCAAGCTGATAATTGTCAGGTCACAAGTGGAACAGAGCTTTGGTGTAATAAGACATAGAATGGTGAATCTCTGTTTAAGGAAGTCTGATGCATTCAGCAGAAAGGTCAGTCAGGCAGAAAAAAACAATTATTTTCCTACAGTTGAGACCACATTGATTTCTATACCTGAGGCTGTTCAATGGATGGACCATAAATATATACTGAATTTTTTATCTAGCTTTACCTGCTGAAAAGTTTATAGAAAACTCAAACTATCAACACACATTATCCATGAATATTTTTTTAAAATGAGAAAAAAAAAGTGACTTCTTTCCGAAAGGGGCCTATTAAAATCACAATGTGATCAAATAACAAAAGACATGAATTTTAGACTATAGGAAGTTCCTATGGACTATTTAGAGCTAAGCTTCATTTTGTAATCAAAAAATGCTTAATAAGAGCTTTTATCCTAAAGATATAAAGGATGAAAAGGGACCCACATGTGCAAAAATATTTGTGGCAGCTCTTTATGTAGTAGCAAGAAACTGGAAACTAAGTAGATGCTCATCAATTGCTTTTTTTTTTATTTGCTTAGGCAATTGGGGTTAAGTGACTTGCCCAGGGTCACACAGCTAGGGAATGTCAAGTGTCTGAGACCAGATTTGAACTCAGGTCCCCCTGACATCAAAGCTGTTGCTCTATCCACTGCACCACCTAGCTGCCCAATGCTCATCAATTGCTAAACAAGTTATGGTATATGAATGTTATATAATATTGTTGTTCTATAAGAATTGATCAGCAGGATGATTTTAGAGAATCTGGAGAGACTTACATGAACTGATGCCAAGTAAAATGAGCAGAACCAGGAGATCATTATACATGGCAACCGCAAGATTATATGATGATCAATTCTGAGGATGTGGCCCTTTTCAACAATGAGATGATTCATGGTCTTGTGATGAAAAATGCCATCTGCACCCAGAGGGAAAAAAAAAACAGCTGGAACTGAATGTGAACTACAACATAGTATTTTCACTCTTTTTGTTGTTGTTTGCTCACATTTTGTTTTCTTTCTCATTTTTTTCTTTTACATCTGTTTTTTTCTTGTGCAGGATGATATTTGTGGAAATATGTATAGAGGATTGAACATGTTTAACATATATTGGATCACTTGCTGACAGGGAGGGAGAGAAGGAAGGGGAAAATTAGAACACAGGGTTCTGTAGGGGTGAATATAAAAAAATTATCCATGTATATATTTGAAAATAAAAAAGCTATGCTTAAAATAAATAAATAAAAATTGCTATTCTATAAAAAAATGCTCAGTAAGAATATAAAAAGGAGGTTAGTTTGGACATTAGATACCATAAAACTTTATACTACTTACTTTGGAATAAATATTTTTCCTTTCTCAGAATTTACAAGTATATTCAAAATATTAAGGTAAACATAATAAGGACCTTAGTTCTAAACACAGGCAATAGATTAAAATATTCTCGTGTCATTACCACTACACCACTATCAACATTATCATCACCCTTTAACGTGTCTCCAATGTGCATGGCAGTGATAAATAGCAAGATAAATAAACATATTGAGAAATAGAAAGAACCTGTTAAATCAAGTTCTATTCCATCATTTTATAGATGGATAGACTAAGGCCCCATTTCTTATTTTGTTGTTGTTTACTTGTTCTTTTGTTTATTTTATTTGTTTTTACTTAACAGCATTTTTTTCCAATGACATGTAAAGATAATTTTCAACATTTATTTTTGTAGCATTTTGACTTTCAAGTTTTTCTCACTCATTCCTTTCCTTTGCCCCTGCTCAAGACTAAAGCAATCTGATATAGATTATAAAGTACAATCATGTGAAACATATTTTCCCCTTGGTCATGTTGTGAAAGAAGACTCAGAACAAAAGGGAAATAGAAAAAGAAAGAAAAAAGAAAAAGGTGAAAATGTTATGCTTTGATCTATATTCAGACTTCATAGTTTTTTCCTCTGGATGTGTTCAACACTTTTCATCATGAATCCCTTGGAAGTGTTTTGATCATTGCAATTGTTCTTCTGCACATTTTTTTAATTAAAGCTTTTTATTTTTTATTTATTTTTTATAAAGCTTTTTATTTACAAAACATATGAGTGACCTTTCAACATTGACCTTTGGAAAAAAAAAAAAACTTTTTTTTTCCCAAGCTTTTCCTTTCCTTCCCCCCACCCCCTACCCCTAGATGACAGATAATCTAATACATGCTAGATAGGATAAATTATATGACAAATACAATACATGTATACATATCTATACAGTTATCTTACTGCACAAGAAACATCAGATCTAGAAAGAGAAGAAGAAAAAAACAACCTAAGAAGGAAAACAAAATGCATGGAAATATTCACAGAAAGCGGTAAAATGCTGTGTTGTGGTTCACTCTCAGTTCCCACAGGCCTCTCTCTGGATGTATATGACTATCTTCATCGAAGAACAACTGGTTTGAATCACATCATTGTTGAAGAGAACCATGTCCATCAAAATTGATCATCGTATAGTCTTGTTGCTGTGTATAATGTTCTCTTGCTTCTGCTGATTTCACTCAGCATCAGTTCATGCAAGTCTCTCCAATTCCCTCTGAAATCCTCCTGTTGGTCATTTCTTACAGAACAATAATATTCCATAACATTCATATACCATAATTTATTATTTATTATAATTTATTATAATTTATTGATCATTGCATTGTTAAGAAGAGCTATTTATTTCTATCATAGTTGATCATTGTACAATGCTGTTGTTACTATGTACAATGTTCTCCTAGTTCTTCTAATTTCACTCACCATCAGTAAATGTAAGCTTTTCCAGGATTTTCTGAAATCCATCTGCTCCTCATTTCTTATAGAACAATAATACTTTATTATATTTATCTGTCACAATTTGTTCAACCATCAGGAAATTGATGGGCTTCTCTTCAATATCCAATTCTTAACCATCCCACAAAAGAACCTGCTATAATATTTTTGTGCATTTATATACTTTTCTATTTTTTATGCTCTCTTTGAGAAATAGACATAGTAGTGGTATTGCTAGATCAGAGTATGCAAAATTTGGTTGTTCTTTAGACATAGTTCCAAATTATTCTCTAGAATTGTTGGATCAGTTTACAACTCCAGAATACAATGCATTAGTGTACCAATTTTTCCACATTCTCTCCAACATTTATCACTTTCCTGTTTTGTCATATTGGGCAGTCACTTAGATGTGAAATGGACTCTAGGGTTTTTTTTTTAATTTGCATTTTTCTAGTAAAAAGTGAATTTGAAGGGGCAAGTGGGTGACACAGTAGATAAATCACAGGTCCTAGAGGCAGGAGAATCTGATTTCAAATCTGGCCTCAAATTCTTGACCATTATTATATGTGTAACTTTGGACAAGTCACTTAACTCTAATAATTTTACCAAGAAAGAGTTATTTAGAACACTTCTTTATATGCCTACAGAAAGCTTTGTTTTCTCCTTCTGAAAACTGTCTGTTCAATTTTTGGCCATTTATTAATTAGGGAATAGTTTTTATTTTTATAAATTTAATTCAGATTTCTATATATTTGAGGAATGAGGCCTTTCACAGAGACACTTGTAAAATTTCCAGCTTTCTACTTTCCTTCTACTTTATTTGTGCAAAAGCCTTTTAATTTAATGTGATCCAAATAATTTATTTTAAATTTTAAAATGCTCTCTACCTCTTTATTCGTCATGAACCTGTAACTCACTTAATATATATATATATATATATTTTATTAAAGCTTTTTATTTGTATAACATATGTATGGGTAGTTCCCCACCATTGATCTTTACAAAACTTTCCATTACAAATTTTACCCCCAGTTCCCTCCCCTCCCCTAGATGGCAGGAAGTCCACTACATGTTAATAATGTTGAAATGCTTGAGAAGTTATACAAGAAAAATCCTACCTACAAGAAAAAAAAAGAATCAGAGAAAGGCAACACAATGCAAGCAAACGTCAATAGAGATCATGAAAATGTTACGTTGTGGTCCATATTTCATTTCCCTCTCTCTGGGTGTATATGGTTTTCTTCAGTGAACAATTGGAACTGGTTTGAGACAATTCTTTGTTGCAGAGAGCCATGTCCATCAGAATTGATCATCATGTAATACTGTTGTTGCTGTGTATGATGATCTTCTGGTTCTCCTCGTTTCACTCAGCATCAGTTCATGCAAGTCCCTCCAGGTCTCTCTGAAATCATCCTGCTGGTCGTTTCTTACAGAGCAATAATATTCCATAACATTCACATACCATAATTTATTCAGCCACTCTCCAATTGATGGGCATCCCTTCAGTTTCCAGTTTCTAGCCACTACAAAAAAGGGCTGCCACAAACATTCTTGCACATGTGGGGCCCTTTCCCTCCTCTAAGATCTCTTTGGGATATAGGCCCAGTAGGAACACTGCTGGGTCAAAGGATATGCACAGTTTGACACCTTTTGGGCATAGCTCCAAATTGCTCTCCAGAATGGTCGGATCCGTTCACAGTTCCACCAACAATGTATTAGTGTCCCAGTTTTCCCACATCCCCTCCAACATTCATCATTATCTTTTCCTGTCATTTTAGCCAATCTGACAGGGGTGTAGTGGTACCTCAGAGTTGTCTTAATTTGCATTTCTCTGATCAATAGTGATTTGGAGCAACTTTTCATATGAGTAAAGATGGTTTTAATTTCATCATCTGAGAATTGTCTGTTCATATCCCTTGACCACTTATCTATTGAAGAGTGGCTTGAATTCTTATATATATGAGACAATTCTCTATATATTTTAGAAATGAGGCCTTTATCAGAACCATTAAATGTAAAGATGATTTCCCAATGTGATGCTTCCCTCCTAAACTTGTCTGCATTTGTTTTGTTTGTACAGAAACTTTTTAACTTAATATATTCAAAATTATCCATCTGGTGTTCCATTAGGAGTTCCAGGTCTTCTTTGGACTTAAATTTATTCCATCTCCACAGGTCTGAGAGAGAAACTATATTACGTTCCTCTAACTTGCTTACAAAGTCCCTCTTTATATCTAGATCATGAACCCATTTAGATCTAATCTTGGTATGTGGTGTTAGGTATGGGTCAAGCCCTAATTTCTTCCACACTGGTTTCCAATTTTCCCAGCAGTTTTTGGCGAATAGTGAGTACTTATCCCAAAAGCTGGAGTCTTTAGATTTATCAAACACTAAATTGTTAAAGTTATTGCCTAGATTGTCCTGATATCCTATCCTGTGCCACTGATTGACTGCTCTATTTCCTAACCAGTACCAAACGGTTTTGATGACCGCTGCTTTATAATATAGTTTTAGATCTGGTACAGCAAGGCCACCTTCATCTGCCTTTTTTTTTCATTAATCCCCTTGAAATCCTTGAACTTTTGTTCTTCCAAATGAACTTTACTACTATTTTTTCTAGATCTGTAAAATAATTTCTTGGGAGTTTGATTGGTATGGCACTAAATAAGTAGATTAGTTTGGGTAGTATTGTCATTTTTATTATGTTCCCTCTGCCTACCCATGAGCACTTAATATTTTTCCAGTTGATTAGGTCTGATTTTATTTGTGTGGAAAGTGTTTTGTAGATTAGTTCGTATACTTTCTGACTTTTCCTTGGCAGATAGATTCCCAAATATTTTATCCTATCATCTGCTACTTGGAATGGAATTTCTTTTTGTATCTCTTGCTGCTGAACTTTGTTGGTAATATATAAAAATGCTGCTGATTTATGTGGATTCATTTTGAATCCTGCCACTTTGCTAAAGTTGTGAATTGTTTCTAGTAGTTTTTTAGTTGAGTCTCTAGGGTTCTCTAAGTATACCATCATGTCATCTGCAAAGAGTGATAATTTGGTTTCTTCATTACCTACTCTGATTCCTTTTATCTCTTTTTCTCCTCTTATTGCTTAAGCTAACATTTCTAATACAATATGAAATAGTAATGGTGACAGTGGGCAGCCTTGTTTCACTCCTGATCTTATTGGGAATGGTTTTAGTTTGTCTCCATTACATATGATGCTTGCTGATGGTTTTAAATAGATGCTACTGATCATTTTAAGGAAAAGCCCATTTATTCCTATACTCTAGTGTTTTTAATAGGAAAGGGTGTTGGATTTTATCAAAGGCTTTTTCTGCATCTATTGAGATAATCATATGGTTTTTGTTAGATTGGTTATTAATATAATTAATTATGCTGATAGTTTTCCTAATATTGAGCCAGCCCTGCATTCCTGGTATAAATCCTACTTGGTCATGATGTATTATCCTGGGGATGACTTTCTGTAATCTTGTTGCTAAAATCTTATTTAAAATTGTTGCATCAATATTCATTAGGGAAATTGGTCTATAGTTTTCTTTCTCTATTTTCGCCCTACCTGGTTTAGCTATCAGCACCATATCAGTCTCGTAGAAGGATTCTGACAGTATACCTTCTGTCCCTATTTTCTCAAATAGTTTGTGTAGTATTGGAATAAATTGTTCTTTGAATGTTTGGTAGAATTCACATGTAAATCCACCTGGCCCTAGAGATTTTTTCTTAGGGAGTTCGTTAATAGCTTGTTCTATTTCTTTTTCTGATATGGGGCTATTTAAATAATTTATATCCTCTTCTGTTAACCTGGGCAATCTATATTTTTGTAGATATTCCTCCATTTCATTTAGATTATCAAACTTACTGGCATACAGTTGGGCAAAGTAACTCCTAATTATTGCTCTAATTTCCTCTTCATTGGAGGAAAGTACTCCCTTATCATTCTTGAGACTAACAATTTGATTTTCCTCTTTCCTTTTTCTTATCAAATTAACTAAAGGCTTATCTATTTTGTTAGTTTTTTCATAAAACCAACTCTTAGTTTTAATTATTAATTCAATAGTTTTCTTATTTTCAATTTTATTAATTTCTCCTTTTATTTTTAGAATTTCCAATTTGGTATTTAATTTAGGGTTTTTAATTTGTTCTTTTTCTAGTTTTTTTTTTTTACTAATAAGCCTAATTCGTTGATGTTTTCTTTCTCTATTTTATGCAAGTAAGCATTTAGAGATATAAAATTGACCCTTATAACTTCTTTGGCCGTATCCCACAAATTTTGGTATGTTGTCTCCTTATTTTCATTCTCCTGGATGAAATTATTGATTGTGTCTATGATTTGCTCTTTCACCCATTGATTCTTCAGGATTAAATTATTTAATTTCCAATTAACTTTTGGTTTATTTTCTCCTGGCCTTATATTGCATGTGATTTTTATTGCATCATGATCTGAAAAGGATGCATTTACTATTTCTGCCTTTCTGCATTTGACTTTGAGGTTTTTATGCCCTAACACAGGGTCAATTTTTGTATAGGTTCCATGGACTGCTGAGAAAAAAGTGAACTCCCTACTGTCTCCATTCAACTTTCTCCATAGATCTATCATACCTAACTTTTCTAACAATTGGTTTATCTCCCTAGTTTCTTTCTTGTTTATTTTGTGCTTTGATTTATCTAATTCTGAGAGAGCAAGGTTGAGATACCCCACTAGTATTGTTTGGTTGTCTATTTCTTCTTGCATCTCTCTTAATTTCTCCCCTAGGAATTTGTGTGCCATTGCACTTGGTGCATATATATTTAGTATAGATATTGCTACATTATCTATGGTACCCTTTAATACAATATAGTTTCCTTCCTTATCTCTTTTGATTAAATCTTTCTTGGCTTTTACTTGATCTGAGATAAGGATTGCTACCCCTGCTTTTTTTTGTTCACCTGAAGTATAATATTTTCTGCTCCAGCCATTTACCTTCATCCTATATGTGTCACTATGTTTCAGATGTGTTTCTTGTAGACAACATATTGTGAGATTCTGGTATCCAGTCTGATATCTGCTTCCGCTTTATGGGAGAGTTTATCCCATTCACATTCACAGTTAGAATAAGTAATTCTTTATTTCCTGCCATCTTATTTACCCAAGTTATGTTTTCCCCTTTCCTTTCCCCTTTCTCCCTTCCCCCCCTCAGTACTTGGCTTTTGCTGACCCCCTCCCCCAAACAATACTCCACCCTTTAGATCCCCTCCCCCTGTTTTTACTCCTTTCCCCTGATTCTTCTATTTTCCCTTCTATTAGTTTGTCCCTTACTTTTGATCTTTTTCCTCCCACTTCCCTCTAGCAACAGACAAGTTTCTATGTGAAATCAAATGTCTGATATATACTTTTAGAGCCCGACCTGATGAGAGTAAGATTTATACAATGCTCATCTCCCTCCCCTCTTTCTCTCAATTATATTAGGTTTTCTTTCCCTCTTCAAGTGATTTTACCTTGTTTTTACCTCCTTTTTTTTTGGATCTTATTTTACCACTTTTCCCCTCTTTTCCCCAGTATGACAACCTTTTCCCCTCTAGTTCTCTTTTTCATATTGTCAAAGTAATATCTAGGTACTTATACCCCCAAACTTTGAGTATCCCCCTAGTAAAAATAAAGTTCTCAAGAGTCCTTTCCTTTTTACCTTTTTATGCATCTCTTGAGTTCTGTGTTTGGGTGTCGAATTTTTTGTTCAGATCCGGTCTTTTCATTAGAAATAGGTGAAATTCACCTATATCATTGAATGACCATCTTCTTCCCTGGAGCATAATGCTCATTCTAGCTGGATAGGTTATTCTTGGTTGTAATCCAAGTTCCTTTGCCCTTCGGAATATCTGGTTCCAGGCCCTTCGATCCTTCAGTGTGGAGGCTGACAGATCCTGTGTGATTCTAATTATTGATCCTCGGTATTTGAATTGTTTCTTTTTAGCTGCTAGCAGAATCTGTTCCTTGGTGCTATAGTCCTGAAATTTAGCCACGATATTCCTTGGGGTCTTAATTTTGGGGTCTCTTTCAGGAGGTGATCGGTGAATTCTTCCAATGGTGATTTTGCCCTTTGATTCTACAATCTCAGGGCAGTTTTCTTTCAGGATTTCCTGGAAGATAGTATTTAGATTCTTTTTTTTCACTATTCCTTTCAGGAAGTCCAATAATCCTTAGATTGTCTCTCCTACATCTATTTTCCAAGTCAGTTGTTTTTCCTAGGAGATATTTCATATTTTCTTCTAATTTTTCATTTTTTTTGATTTTGTTTGACTGATTCTTGAAGTCTTACTGAGTCATTCACTTGCATTTGTTCAATTCTTATTTTTAAAGTGTTGTTTTCTTCAGTTACCTTTTTAAGCTCCTTTTGTAACTGGCCAATTTGTTCATTGCACTCTTTTTCCACTTCACTAATTTTATTTTTCAATAAATTGGTGTCTTTTTCATATCTCTTTTGCAGGGTATCATATTCTTCTTGCAAGATGTTGTATCCTTCTTGCACTGATTTCAGTTTATTTTCCCATTTATCCTCCAGCTCTCTTTTGAGGTTCTTTAAGCAATCTTCCAGAAAGGCCTTTTGAAAAGGGGACCAGTGATGGTCCTTGCTGATTTTCTCTGGAGTTTTGTCAAAAGGAACCTCAGTATCTGGGGTCATCGCTTCTTTGCCTTTATAAAAGCTGTCTATGGTGAGAGCTCTCTTTTGCTTCTTCATTTTTTTTAAGACAGCGCGGATATCTCTTTAAGGTAGGGAAAAAAAAAAAAAACTGTGGCTGAAAGGCGGCTGAAAAGCTTTGCCCTGGGGCACTTCAGCGAGTTGACTTAAGGTGCTGGGCCGGTGGGGGCTAGGACTAAGTCCGAATTACTCCTTAAAAAAGGCAAGTCTGCCAGAACACCTGTCCCCAATCAGGGCAGAGTATCCCAAGTGCCTCAGATAAACTCCAGGTGTTTGGAATTTGGAGTTTGGAGTTTGGAGCTTCTGCCAAGAAGAGCTGATCTGAGCTGAGTCCCACCCTCACTTCTGGCCTACACAGAAGTCGTCTATTTATCTCTCTGTCCCGGTCAGACTAACCTGATATGAAGTTATCCAGAGAGCCGTGACCAAATATTTCTGAGTTCGTTGACTTGAAGATCAGTTCAGAGGCTTATTTTATTGTTGATTTGAGAGAAGATCGGAGGAGAGGCAGAAAGTCACCTTTTCCCTCCGCCAACTTGGCTCCGCCCCACTTAATATATTTTTTGAGATAACTCTGTTTTCTATTTCTGTTTTATGGCAGAGATCATCCCATTAATACTCACAATCATGAATACTAACAGTTTCTTTCCCTCCATCCTATTTTTTTCTCCTGTCTTCTCTTTTTTTATTCTTTCCCACCTCAACATTGTTTTGTTTCTCTCCACCATCTCCCCTAGTTTTCCCTCTTCTGTCACCTTTCTCTCCCCCCAATTTTACTTAAAGTTTTCCATGTTACTTTCCTGTCATGAGAGATAGATATTTCCCTTTCTTCTTCATTAAGTGTACTCCTCTTTCTTATTTCTTAATTTTTTGTGCATCATTACCTCAAATTCATTTTACATCCTTATTCTATGTATATTCCTTCCAGTTTTATTACTAATGGTAATATTTGTAAGAATTACAAGTATCCATGTAAGGAGATAAACAGTTTATCTCCATTGAATATTCTTTCTTGCCCCTTTTTTTTCCTTTTTAGATTTCTTTTGGGTCTTGACATTAAGATAAAATATTTTGTTCAATTCTGGTCTTCTCTTTATTAAAACTTGATATTCTACTATTTCATTGAATCACCATTGAAATTCCCTTCTTGGGGCTCCTCAATATTTGTATTGTTTCTTTCTGGCCATTTGACAGTAGCATTGGTACCACCCTGTTTGCCTGGGGCTGTGCACAGGTAGTTCTGGCCACTGAAATTTGTCTATCTGTCCAGGGTCATGCTTAATCATGTGGTTGTTTTCAGAGCTGGAGTCCCTTCCAGTGGCTGTGATGAGGCATGGTGGCAAGGGGGTGTCTTGATATTGGTGTTCACTTCCTCCACTGCACTGAGCACTCAGGATTTCCTGCTGATTTACTGAGATATGGCTTGCTGCTGGCTTGCAGGAATGCTGCCTATTCTGGACTGTATTCCCCCTTTCTCTGAGTGGGATTGAGCCTCCTTGTACATTGTGTTCATAGATTTCCTGGATTTGTCTTGGCAAAGTAGACTCTTAAATAATTTCCATTGTCTACAGGCATTTTAAATGGAATTTCTCTTTTGATTTCTTGATGCAGGGTTTTGTTGGTGATGGTGAGGGTTTATTTTATGTCCAGTGATTTTGCTAAAATTAATTATTTTAAGAAGTTTTTACATTGATTCTCTAGCATTCTGTAAGCATGCCATCATATCATCTGCAAAAAGTAACAATTTTTGTCTTCTCATTACCTTTTCTATTTATTTCACTTTATTTTTCTTTACTTATTGCTTAAGCTAGTTTTTTTAGCACAATACTGAATAATTGTGATAAAAGTGGGCATCCTTATTTAACCCCTGATCTTAATGAGAAGGCTTTTAATTTATCCCCATTATAGATAATACTTGTTCATCATTTTAGATACATATAGTGCTCAAAAATTTAAGGAAAACTCCCTTTATTTTGTGTTCTCTAGTGTTTTCATAAAAATGGGTAATGTAGGGGCGGAGCCAAGATGGCGAACTGCGGACAGCTTTCTCTGTGAACTCCTGGGACGTTCCCTCAAACCCAGACAAAGTGAGCCTTCCAACTGGTTTTTGAGCGAGGGCCCCACCAAGCATTTGGACTACAACGCACTTCTATCAAAGATCTACCTTGAAAGAACTCCAGAGAAGGTTAGCCTCAGGGGAAATCGGCTGCTGGTCGCGATCAGACTCCAGCCGGGGCGGAAGTCAGGGCTGCGATAGAAGGGCGGATTTTGGGCAACCAGGAAGCCCCTGGGAGACGCCTGGGCCACTTTGCTCTGCTTGCGGGCAGGTGCTTTGGCAGATCTGCCTTTGGAAAAGGGTGGATCTACAGCAGCTGAAAGTGTGGTCCTAGTGCGAATCTAGCCCGACCAGCCTCAGACTGCAAGTCAACTCGGCAAACTGCCCCAGGGCAAATACAAATTGTTGCAGTTTTCTCTGCTTTTCACCAATATCCCAACTTTAAATCATGAGCAAGAAGCAGAAGAGAGCTC
>JAJPUD010007767.1:71110-101350 GCA_023553655.1 Myrmecobius fasciatus | reverse complement strand
ACACACACACACACACACACACATACACACACATTTTTCAGTTTCTTATGTATGAACTTTCTCTAATAGATTGTAAGGATCTTGAAAGCAACTTCAGTCTTTTCATTTGAATCCTCAGTGCTTATGACAGTGAATTGTGAATAATAGGTTCATGGTAAAAGTTATCCTATGTAAGAATGTCCAAAGAATGACCAATATGGGGAAGAAGTTTGAGAATGTGACCCATGTGATTTACTTGAAGGAACTAAATTGTCTTTCAACTCCAGAAAAAAGTAGGACTTAGGAGGGAAAGTCACTACTTTGAAGTGTTGAAGGGGAGCCAGTTTAAAAGATTAGACTTGCTGGTATTCAGCAGACAAAATTACAACCAATGTAGGAAGTTACAAAGAGTTAGACAGGAATTTTGGAACAAAACAAAACAAAACAAAACAAAACAAATAATCCTCTCATTTAGAAAAAAGACATTCAAAGATAACAAAATGGAGCTGTACAGGGGATTCATTGATTCTAGAGATATTGAGGGCTCTTCTCACTTAATATGTTCATAAAGGCCATTTCTCAGACATGTTATAGAGGTGACTTTGGTTTAAAATATTCTGCAAAGCAAATGAAAAAAACTTGAAGGTGAAGGTTTTTCCTGCTCCTATAGTATCTAGATTAAAGATGATTTTAATATGCATAAATTAGCAGATTGCTCAAAAATATTAGATAGTGCTTAATTCAATTTAAAAAAAATCATACAGGACCTCCTTTGTACCAGTCATTATGCTAAATGTTTGATTAATCAGCTAGCTTCTGCTTGCCTCAATTTCCTTATCTATAAAATGGAGAGAATAATAACACTTTTATCCCAGGATAGGATCAAATGAGATGATACTTGTAAAGTAAGTAGAATAGTTTCTGGTATTTAGTAGGTACTATAAAAATGTGAGGTAATGATGATGATGACAAGGAGCAGAACTATATACAAAGATAATTTTAAAACTCTTTGTCCTTAAGGAAATTATAGTCAGTAGAATATATACAAATAAATAGATATAAATTATATAAACTATAACTCCAAAGCAACTTTTATAGTTAGAGAGAGGACAAAAGGCCTCCTAAAACTTCCCACTATAATAAAAGAGCACTTTTCTTCTGTAGTTCGAAAAAATAGAAGAAGGGAAATGCATCATTTTTGTTTAACATACTTTCTAAATTTTAAAATATTGAGTTCTAGGCAAACAAACCATTTTAAAGCATTGATCATAATTCAATTTATTTATATTTCTTTATTTTCATAATATCCAAGTAAGTCTGGTAAGTAGGCCCAGAAAGCAATTTCCTTCACAGCCTCAATAGAAAGTTGACAAAAACCCATGTAACCTAAACAATCTACAAGCTATAGTTCCTGATTTTTACTATTAGTATCACTTTTTTCCCCTGAGGCAATTGGGGTTAAGTGACTTGCCCAGGCTCACACCTAGGAGGTATTAAGTATCTGAGGCCAAATTTGAACTCAGGTCTTCCTGACGTCAAGGCTGGTGCTCTATCCACTACACCACCTAGCTGTTCAGTATTCCCTTCTTAAAGACCATTAGAAAACATTTTTTTAAACTTGACAAAGGAAAATGCTTTAAGATAAAAATGACAAGTGGCATAATAGGTCGGCTTCATTTGATTATTGATCAATATTCTAATATCATCTAGATGAGAAACAGGTTGTAAAGCAACAGGGAATAGGATAATTGCATTCCCTTAGGCCAAAAGGAAAGCTCTAAACAATGCATAGTTGCAAAGACAAATGTCCTGGTCAGCAAGAAGGAAATAGCACAAGGGTGAAACAAGAAGATTTTATAGTAAGAGATGGTGAAGTTTTTTCAGAAGGGTAGCTATGTCCAGTCTTCTCTTATTAACTTCCTGACTTAGGGTGACATTTTCCATGTTAAATAATAGTATCATGAATCATAGCATAATTCCATTTGAAATAATTTGCTTAAATCATTCGTTGATTTTGTAAAGAAAATTGTTAGGTTTCTTTTGTGAAACAGAGACAGAGAGAGAGAGCAACAGAAACAGAGAAAAAAGGGGCAGGCAGACAGAGACAGAGAGAAGGAGAATGAGATTATATGACTCAGGTGGAAAACACATCTATTTAAGGCATTATGGATCTTTTAATGTCATACAGTAATTAAATACTGCATCTTGAATTCTTATTTTCTGTGACTCAACATGATACAGTTTCATACTCCTTCAATGTTCCTGAACAAAGTAATAAGAAAACTTGCACTGTTGTTTGGTGGGGAAAATCTCTGAGTTATCCTACATTATGACCAAATGGCTTTTGCATGCTGAATTTCTACTTGTGCAATCAAATTTTAAGAGTAGTTTTGAAAGAAAATAATTAAATTTCTTTTTAAAATTGAAACTATCTGTAAGTTATCCTTGATAACAAAGATTTTCAATATGCCTATTTCCAAGTCACATCTGAATTATCTTTAGAAAGCTTGTTTGATCTTCATGGTCAAATGAATGTCTTTATAACTTCCTCTGATTTATTTTATTATCTCTAATGATTTTTTTACATAGTTATCTTTACTGGTTAGTAAACATACACACATACACACATTCTTTGCTTTTAGAAAGTTTTTCTATTGGGAATAAATGGTACTCATATTCTTTAAGTTTTTGGTGATTGTACATAAATGATTTAAAATTATTTTCCTCTTTTGGTTTTAAATCTCCTTTGTCTACTGCATAACTGAAAGGTGAAGGGGGAGGGGGAGGCAAAGATTAGTGTCAGGATTTGCTTGAGGACTTACTTAGCTGTCAGTTTCACTACTTTTCTGTATTAGACTTATGTCAAATCATGTTAAAATTTAACACTGTGATTTTGCATGCTTCTTTGTTATAAAGCAAGTTCCAATGAATTGCATCAACCACCACTCTAATGTTCCTTACACATGCCTTTTGCTTCTTTCAGTAAATCTTTACTATGATGGACATCATTTCAAAATAATTTATTGCTGTGAATAAAAAAGTCAAAGAAATTTGGATTTTCAAAAACGTTTGCTTTGTCAAAAATTCTAATGCTCTGAATTGTGCATAGAAAATTACAGGAGTACAGAAATTCATTAAACAAAATATGTCTGTGAGAGCCAGAAATTCATGGAAATATTAAAAGATTTTGTTAAAATCCCAAAGGCAACATTACCCTTTTATGAGTGAGTGTGAGAGAGAGAGAAAGAGAGAATGAGAGACAGATAAGGACAGAGATGGAGACACAGAGACACACAGAGAGCAACAGAGAGAGGGGAGACAAAAGACAGAGAATAGAGGGGGGAAAGGAGGAAATATACTGGAATTTGTAAATGTCATGTTTTCTCTAGTCTTAAATCTTCACTTTCAGGGAAGCATATAACTATCCTTTTGTTCCTTTCTAATTTGCTAGGTTGGAATTGTTTTATGACTCTTTAATGTTAATTTATGAGTTTAAAATTTCCTTTAACTTCATTTTTCCCCAAGTATTTTAGTAGTATATGTTTGATGGTTCTCCTTGCAATTGCCTCTTATTCTCTTCTCATGCTCCATTTTATTTTGATTGATCTTTCTGTTTCATTACCTGGCCCTATTTTTATGTTATCATTTTTTTCTGTTTTATTATTATTTTTAAATTTTATCATTTATCCAGATTGTCCTTATTAGTTCTCTATCTTCATTTTCTCAATTTTTTCAAATATATTCTTTTATCCATTTTGACTTTTCTATTTATAATTATTGAGACTTCAATCATTTCAATAACAAACAACACTATTTTAAGGTGTTTATTATAAATATAATTATTTTTGTATATTTCTAGTTCTTAGTTCCTAACTATATGATCATTTGATGTGGCTAGAGCTGAAAATAACTTCAGAGATCATTTAATTTAGATCCTTCTTTTGCATCATTGCTGTTTCAGCATCATGGTCAAAAGTGTCAAAGTGGATTTTTTTTTTCCCTCCAGGGGACAATGAAGAGAGAACTAAAGATCTGAAAGGGCTTTAAAAAGGTAAGCTCTTGATGTTGTATAATTTTTATTGTTATTATTATTTTGTTATTCTCATTTGTGATAAGTATTGAAATTGAAATGGCCATAAAATTTATGGACTATTGAAAAAGAAGGATAAGGGAGCCAAGATGGCAGAAAGTAGACATGACCGTATCTGACCTCTTCTGAGCTTCCCCTCAGAGCAACAGTAGATTAAACCTCTGAACTGGTTTTGGAGTGACAGAACCCACAGATATTTGGAGTACAACAAATTTTCAGAAGAAGATATTTTGGAAGAACTTCAGGAAAGGTCTCTTTCAATTGGGCAAGGGAAGAGGTTACCAAGACCAGACCACAATGCCGGAGCCTGGGGCAGGAAGTCTGGGTTGGGAGCCAGGGCTTTGTGGGGTCTGAGCAATGGGAAATTTATTATGAGGCTCTAAGGCTACTCTGTCCTGGTTTCAAATTGGTGGTTTAGCAGATTTACTTCAAGACACCCAAAAGCATATACAAAAGACAAACTGTAAGCCACTGGGCCTTAGAAAAACAGAAGACCTGACCATGATTATCCAGCACCAGAAGTCAGTGGAAAGAAATGTCTCAAAGCAAACTAAAGTGCTGTTGCTCATTTAGCTTAAGAGCAGACCTCAACTCTTAAAAAAAAAAAAAAAGAACAAAAAAGCAAAAAGAATTCTGACCATAGAGAGCTTTTATGGAAATAGAGAAGAACAGACCTCAAACCCTGAGCTTCATATAGGCAAATCAGCTATAGATGAAGCCCCAAAGGGTAAAACAGAATTTGTGAAATGCAAAAATAATGCAATGAACAAAACAACTCATTTAAAAATTCAAGTGGCCAAAAACAAAAGGAGCTAAAAAAGGTAACAGAAGAAAATAATACACAAAAATTAGAATTGAACAAATGGAAGAAAATGACTGAATGAGACTTCAAGAGTCAGTTAAACAAAACCAAAAAAAGAAAAAAAATAGAAGAAAATTAAAAAGAAGGATAAAATAACTTTTTTTAAATTATTGGAGAAAAATATTATGGTGTAAATTAATACTTTATTGGCTTATTGAAAACATTGTTAGAACAACTCCAACAGCATACAATACAGACTGTTTTCCTCATTACTTTGATTTCTTCTGTAATCTGTCACAGTTTCTGACATTTCTTTTTATATCTTGGCTGAGCACAAAGTTAGGGCTACAAATATTTGGGGTAGGAATATCTATTTTTAAACATTGTTCCTAAGTTTTTATGGACCAATATTATGTCCAAGTAATTCTGTGCCACTTTGTTATGTGATGATTATACAGTTCAAGTATATTTTGCTTCAATTTCTACAAAAGTCTATATTTTAGTATTGGGATTGGGATTATATCATTCAATTAATGATATAATAACATAATGGATAAGTCTAGCAGTTAGTTCATATATTACCAAGCATGACTGGTTAAAAAATGTAGGGGAAATAGCATGTTTATATAATAGATAAACTTTATGTATATATATATATATTATATATACACAGAGAGAGAGAGAGAAAACAAAATAATTTAAACAAGGGCATAGCAGAAATGAGGGAATGAGGAATGCTCTCAAAGAGGAGGTAGCATTTGAGCTGAATCATATTATGAGGAGCTAGTCATGTCATAAATTGTGAGAGGAAAGCTGAGTCACGAGGTACAACTTTTGCAAAGACAGATTTGCAGATGGAATGTAGTATTTAAGGAACATCAAGAAGAGATACATTAGAACATAAGAGAAAGCTTTTTTTTTTCTTCCCTTAAGAAAGCAGAAAGGAAAAGAATAAAAGACAGTGTAAAGTGTGCTCAGAACAAGAAAGTAAGAAACAGGATAGGATAAGCTGAAAAGAATTGAATGGAAATGATATTGTAATGATGACATAAAAAAACAAGGGGGGAAAAATAGAATAGAATTAGTTGCATGGACCAGGGAAACGATTTTTTCACTTAGATGAGGAACGCACCTGAACTATGAAAGAGATATGAGGAAAAGAAAGAGATAGTGCAAGGAATGAGAGATTTTGAGAATCAGAACCAACAATAGATATACTTGAGTGAAAAGTGACACCCACATAAACATATACACACAGCACAATGTGCAACATGACATTAATAAAATACTAGAAAGTAGAATTAATTATATTGATGAGATGTGAGAAAGTTGTGTTTCCTGATAAACCCTAAGACTGCCTGACCTTGGGAGTACCCAAACCAGTACTTGGTCAATAAGCTGTAGAACTTAAATATGGAAACTACCCCACCCTTACTACTCCTCATTTATAATATTAGCATATCAACCTAATATTTGTTTGTTTCTCTTTCCTATAAAATTCTTTGCTTGATTCTGACTCTTTTGTTACCTTAAGAAGGCCGAGGGTTTATCTCCAGTAGTCTTGATCTAGATCTTGCCTTTGGATCCAGATAGTTCCAGAGGAAAAAGTAAGGCTGGTATATTTGCAAACTCCTCCCTCTCTTAAATTCAATTAACTTGCAAGTCATAGCATTATCTTTCAGATGTAATGCTCCTCTGAGGACAAACAATAACCTTCTTGGATTGAACACTTGTAAACTAGTTAAGAAATTAAGTGATTAAGCACTGATTAGTAAGCAAAGATGTCTGGGGCCAGAACAATGAAGAACTATTAAATTCCGATTATGCATTACTCTTTTTCTCTTCCAATCTCCCACTCATAATTATGTTGTTATACCAGAAGGAAATGCTTTACTTCTTTAATTAGAAACTCTGACATAACTCTGTCTGACCATAAGCTCCTGTAATTTCACCACTCCCCAAGTCTCAGCCTCTCTTAAATCTATTGTATATCCTCATCAGGACTCCTGTTCAGACTTTATTTTCTTTTTTTGAAATCTAAACCCACTATATTTCAACTCTCCAGTGACTTATACTCTTTAATCTATCACTCATTGTCCTATCTTTCAGTCTGCATTGGGGAGTCAAAAAAAGCCCTCTCAAAAAAGTCTGTGTCCTGAAGGAACTTACATTATAATATGAAACAGCCTATATAGATTTAATGCTTAGGAAATTTAGTAAAATTTTAATTTTCCTGTGGACTGTTTTTCTAATCTAAAGAGGTAATTTTCTCTGTCCTAGAGATATTTTATCAAGTAGAAATGGTATCTTTTTTTCTAACTTTAATTTTAAGTAAAGTTTTTTTTTTAATTGTAACTAACACTAGACAAATAATATACAAGGGGTTAAGTACTATTAACATAAATACAGGATAAGAGGAAGATAATCTCGTAGGAAGGTGTGTGTGTGTGTGTGTGTGTGTGTGTGTGTGTGTAGGAAAACCAGATTTTGCAATATCTTGCAAAAGATAATATTTCAGTTAAATCTAAAAGGAAACTAGGGAAGACAGAATATGGAGGCAAAGACAAAGTTTTTTAGGGTTTTTTACTTCAGTACAATAAGAGAAAAATACATGTTTGGGTAACAGCAAAGTCATTAACACAAAACCACATAATACAGGTGGGGCAGTAAAGCATAAAAACACTGAAAAGGTAGAAAGGGGCCAGGTCATGAAGGGCCTCAAAAGTCAAATAAAGGATTGTATATTTGATTTCAAAAGTAACAGTGCACTATTGGAATTTACTAAATTAGGAGGTGATATGGTTAAACATGCATTTTTGGAAGACAGTTTGATCACTGATTTGAGGATGGACAGAAGCAGAGAGAGACTTGGAGCAGAGAGACTAACCAGAAGTCAATTTCAGTAATCCAAGTGTGAGAATATGTAGAAGGGTGGTGCTAGGGTAGTATCTGTGTCAGAAGAGAGAGATTTATCTAAGAGATGCTGAAAATTGTTGCAAAGTTGAAAATGACAGGATTTAGCAACAGATTGTATATGTGGGATGACCATGAGAGGGAACTCTGAGTAAATTGCCTCAATTTATTCTATGAAGTATGAGGCAAAATTCTGTTTTACATGTTGGATTCCCCATTAGAATTAAGCTTCTTACAAATAGAAATTATTTTATTCTTTGCTGTCTCCTCATTACTTGGTGCTTAATAGGCACTTCATAAATGCTTTATGTGCATTGAGTCTCTCTCCTTACAAGCATTGTAGCATTCAGAATTCCATCTTTATCTTATTGTTCTCTCTTTTATTTTGCATTGAGTTGGTCTTGGATTGAGTGAATGGGAATGATGTTTGAATTTTTTCCAATCTTTTTTCCTAAGTCTGTTCATATCAAAATCCCTAGCAATCATGTTTTTGAAAACTCCTTAGAAAAGATGGAAAGGAAAAAGTAGACCTGAATTTATTATGATTAGTTCTATCCTGATTCTGGCTATGTGTCAAAATACTTTTATAAGCAGCTGTTGCTGTGGAGCAGAGTAGTCTGGATATTTCTTTTTTTTTTTTAACTCCTGACAAAAAAAATTGATAACTTTTCTGACTAGGGATCCAGAGACATGACCTTTCTTTTGGTGCAATATATATTTGAATCATATACATTTCCCTCAGATTGTGGAACTTCACTTGAGGTATATGTCGTTAGATAAGTCAAACTTTAATTGTTCTCTAATATCAGGGGAACATATAATATATCAGTTCTCTTTGATGTTTTAAAGAATTGCTAAAAATGGTAATATCTTTCCTGATTTACATATCTGCAACTCTAATGTCAAGAAACAAATCCTGACTACTAGAAAAAAGGGTTAGTGCCTAGAACTATTTTTTTTCATTCTTGACATCCCAGATCTCCACTATCTCTCTCCTCCCTCATTTCCCCTTTCTCAGCCCAAAAATAGACATCCAGAAATTCTGTAGAAAGCATTCATGATCAATCATAGATATTTTATGAAACAAAATCAGGATACAAAAACAAAAAAAAATAGAAAGGAAAATACTAGGGGAGTACTTTTTACAAAATACACATGAAATTATGGAGTGTATCTTCTCAGATCTTTCCTTAGTTGTTAAAGTGAAAGATTGCATCCTTTGACTTGAATTCCTCATCCAATGTACTAGAGCTGTATGCTATAGACAATTTTCTAAACTTTGTCTTTAATCTAAGAACATGCTTTGTAAAGCTCTTGTTAGGGACCTGATCTTCATGACACTATCTGTATTGCTCTCCTACTTGTAGAGAGAGACATCTAGTTGCCCTTTATCAGAATAGGACATAGACTTAGAGAATGATACTTTTCCATACATTGTTCTGTTAAAGGATTGCTCCTTTCAGGAATGTTAACTTATTATTTGTTGATCAAGATATGCGGATTGAACAGCAGGGTAAGAGAAGAAAATGTAGGCATGAACAAATTGCCCTAGTTTCCCTCTGCTCTCAAGACCTTCATTCTCTGTTTTTCATGTTAATAGGAATAATAATTACCTTCTGTCATTTTAAGGATAATCCACTTGTCTCTGGTAACTCCTCTGTCTAGTAACTTTTTGTTATTATCCTACTTTCCTACAGAGCAGCAAAACTGGAAGTTTCATGGAGACAGAGTAAAAGTGGAGAATGTGTATGATTTAGGTATACAAACCGTCCATTAATTTAGTGGTAGATTAAAACCACATGTTTTCATTTGCTGTGATAGGCACACTAGTAGGAGAGAGAATGATTTTTCAAACCAATTATCCATCTGTATATTTTGAACTGAAAAGTTAAAAGGTTTTGAAATATTCCTTCAAAGGAAAAAAAGAAGGCTTATGAGGGCTATGAAGAACCATAAAGAAAAATCACTGATTATTAAGGGAAGTAACAGTACTTTGTAAATATCATTATGTGCAATTAATTGGCTATACAATTCTAAATTAAATCTTGGTATTTGCATTAAAATCATTAGCAATGAAGATAGGGAAAAAAAACTGTTAAATAAAGTGGCTTGCATTATTTATGACTCAAAATGATTGAGCAAGCAAATTGATTTTTCCCTTCATTGCATTCTCTAGATACTTTATAAACCATATATTCTGGCTTTTGGATATTAACTGAATATATTATGCCACTCAGTGAAACTTGGAGATAAATTACCTAGGTCTATATGAAACTATAGATACTTAGTAGTTTTGGTTTTTTGTTTGTTTGTTTTTTCCCATTTGACCAATTCTATTTTTCATGGAGTTCTTTTCTTTCTCCATTTTGCCAAATCTATTTTTAAGCTGGTTTCTTCAGTCAATTTCTGTGTTTTCTTTTCCAAATTTTCCTGCAAAGCTCTTGTTTCTTTTTACCATTTTTCTTCTAATTCTTTTTTAGATCCTTTTTGAACTCTTTCTAGAGAGCCTTCTGAGCTGAAGACAAGTTTGAGGCTTAAACTGGAAGTGTTTCATCAGCTCTGGTCTAGGCATTCTCTTCTGGGTTTGTATTCTGTTCTTCCCTCTCTCCATAGTAGCTCTATTTTATTTTTTTGCTCATTTTTAAAATGGTGAAGTTCTATCACTGGCTCACTATTTGTCTTCTGTAGTTGTATTGGAGGTCTCACAGCTAGTCTGCTAATCTACTGGCCTTTTGAACCAGCAAAGAGTAGCCAACTGCTATATTTTGGCTAAGAGCCTCCTGCTAGGTTAACCTTGCTAGACTCCCAGTGACACTCTTTCACTGGGTCATGTTTCCTCTGCCCAACTGAGACAGGTCTTCCCTGTATTTCTTCCAAGATATCTTATGCTGAACAGTTATTACACTCTAAATGTTTGTGAGTTCTGTCACTCAATATCCATTGAGATGTTTGATCTAGTGTTGATTCTGAGGGGAGCTAGGAAGAGTTCAAGCAAAGTCCTGTTTACTTTCCTCTATCTTGGCTTCCCCCCCCCCCATATATACTTAGTATTGAAAAACATTGCTAATTTTTTTTAATAACTCTAGTTGAATAGATATTTTTTTTATCTGACTACATTGTCTATTATCCACCTTTTCCTCGACTTACAGGCTTTTTGCCTTCACTGCAATCTGCATTTATTTGATCTTTCCTAATTGATGACTATTTGAAATCTTGATTTCATATGATGGCTTCCTTCCCTCACAAAAGTCAGAATGCTGTTAATGAGAACCCTAGATAAATTCAACTTCTTAACTTTACTCTCTGTCACTCAATTATCCTATCTTTTTAGACATGTTCACTATTGCTTTTCCACAAAATTATCTCCCTCTGTACTTAAATATAGTTCTTTCCCTGTACTCAGAAAAATCAGACTTAACCCTATCATCCCTATAGCTAAGGTAATTTTTTCAACTTTTTCATTCATTGCCAAACTGTGAGGACCATCCTGGACTTTCATGACTTCATTATCCATTTTCTTTTTAAGCTCTTGCAATCAGACTGTTGCCAAAGCAACTACTTGAAATCAGTGTCCTTGACAATTGACAATACCTTCTTTGAAAAAATAATGAAGACTGACTCTCTTATCTCACTGAGGCAGAAAGTATAGTATCTGTTCATGCTTGCAGTCCCACTGCTGTTCAGCACAGAAACACTGATTAGTTTCATTTTAACATGAGCTGATATGCTCTTCCTTAGGCAGATTGGTGTCCCCTCACTCCTGGAGGCCCACCATATTGGTACCAGATTTAGTATTGACACCCAGAAGGCATAGTCCATTGCAGCTCAGAATAATTATGTATATGTATGTATCCATGTATATACATACATGGATAAATATATTTACACATATACCAATATATATATACATAATTTTTATTCATTATGAATGTATAAATAATGGGTAGAAAGCAAGAGAAAATACCAAATGAAATAAACAGTATGGTGATTCAGTGAAAGAGAGATATTGATTATATATTCCCCAGAGTTCAGTTACTTGAGAGGGCCTATCTGCCTTAACTTGAATAAATAGTTCTATAAAATGGCTTTTAAATACCTATGTCAAGACCTCAAATCTCCTCAGAATTAGTTCCATATATTCATATTTTCCTTAGATATTCTGCCATTACCACAAACTCAATATGTCAAACCCAAAATTTATTGTCCATTTCTGTTAATGTTAATATCATTCTTCTAATCAACTGGGGCTCAAATCTCAGTTTTGATTCCTTCAATACTTAGTTTTCAATTATTGTTTAGTTTTCTTTGAAAATGTAAAGTATATCTTGCATACAATCTATTTTTTCTATTTCTACTAACAATATTGTTTCAGTCCCTCACTATATAATTCCTGGGTCATTTTGAATTTTCTCTCCAATAAATCTTGAGAAGGAATTATGGCTTATACCACCACCATGACCTATTTAGTAAAATGCCTTGCAGATGCTCTTGATTTGATTTGAAGCATTTTTTGGAGAGCCATTTTATATGCTTTGTGACCATCTCCTGAAAGTATTTATGGGAAGTTGAACAAAGTAGCCACTAAATATTTGAATCATTTGACCATTACCGGATGTCCAACAAGGTAGAACAATCCAACCGTGCTAATGCATTAAATGAATAAGGCAATCGCATCAGTTTGGCAATTTTAATGATGGACATGAATCACTCACTGCCTCATTGATTCAGTCAAGATGATTGCTATTGATTGTGAAAGTTACTGAAGTCTTTGTATTAGTCACCTTAGATAAAATTTGGCAGCTACAAATAGATTTTGTTACAAAGACAAGGAAGAACATATGAGGTCTTTTTTTAGAGAGTTACAGGTATTTGATATAAACCTGAGAAAACACAAATCATTGGAGGTAAAAAAATTAAAAGCCAGGTCTACATGACTTAAATAGCAAATCAACCTTGGAGTAAAGATTACCTGCATTTAACTCTAGCTTCTGAAACACATCATTTTGACCATGGCCAAGTATTTTAATTATCTCATTAATTCTTTAAAAATGACAAGTTATGAAATGTTGCTAATTTTTATCTGTGGAAGAAGTTTGTGTACTTAGAATTCCTTATACCTATCTTGATGAAATCTGCCTTATCTACCCTTTCACCCCAAATGTACGTTTAAAATTGTATTTTTACACTTTCTAAGCTATGTTTAAAAAAATCCCCAGCACAATTTTTAGCAGATACTACATAATAAATGGTAAATGATTGATTGATTGATTGATTGGTATTAAAATTAAAAAGCTCTTCTTGACACAATGACACATCTTTTTAAGGAGAATCTTCAGAATTCTCCTCCTGGTACTGTTACTTTATAGGACATGAAATGCCACATACTTCAGGTAAGTGCAGTTGTAGATTCTCCAAGTAGTAATAAAGAGACATGCAATAGGCATGAAAAGCTTCAAATTAAACATTAATTCTTTTCGTAAATTTTGTGTTGATTAATATTTAATGTAAACACTAATTATATATTAAAATTATATAAAGAGTAAGATTCCTTGTTTAGCATAACTCCATCTGTGCATTTTCAGTGTGAGTAGGGGATGGAAGAGAGGAAGGGAGAAAATCTAGAATTCAGTGCTTTGGAAACAAATGCTAAGAATTGTTTTATATGTAACTGGGGAAAATAAAATATCAAATAAGAGTATGATACCATGAAAGACAACTATGCTTAGAAAAGGAGGTGACCTGATCATGTATACATAATAAAAATTAATAGAACCTTGCTGTTACCCAAACAATATAAAAACTTCTACAGAATAGGTCTTGCTACTTTGGGTTGACCACTTATGGAAAAATTATAAAAAGACATAGAAATAGTTCCACACAATACAAAGATGTTGGTTGGTTGCCAGAAATAGGTTGATTTTCATTAAGATCAAAGTCACTTTAAAGTTGGAAAAATTAATATTTGTATCACATAGCTTTCATTCAATGGAAAAATGTCATTAAAGATGAAACAAAAGTTCATATTTGATGCTTTTCAAGATATAATGATTTCTCCCTACAATTATATATTATATTCAATATTTACCATATCTGCAAATTCAAGAAATTTGGTAAAATGATAAAATGTAATTTTAGTTACCTTCAGCTGGCTTTTATAAAATATGGATAAAGTAAAGCAAGTAGGCTCTGTGTTAAATAACCAGTTATTTATTAGCTTCATGCTTAACTTACTAAAGTAGGGGGACATATATAATATGTGTGCAAATGTGTATGTGTGCATATACGTATATATAGGAAAATGTATTATCTTTGTTTATTAAACTTTCTTGGAATTTATTAAATTTTATATTCTATGAATGTAACTATATATGCACATATATATATATATATATATATATATCATAGTTGACTCTGAACACCATGAATTTGCACACAACAACAATCTTGAACTTGTCCCTAAAGTGAAAGGATTATGCAGATATCAATTAGCTTAGCTAAAAATTACACCAAGGCATATTCACTGAAAAATTTATTCTTTCAAGAGAAGAGTTAAGGAGAGAGTTGCATGTTTACTTCAGATATATGAAAGAATGTCATATGGAAAGGAGATACATTTTGCCTCAATCTAGATGAACTGGAATTATTGAATCAAGTGGCAGAGGGAAGGAACATTTCTAGGGAGAAGGAAAATCTTCCCATCACTAAGATTTATGCAAAGATAAATAAGGATGCCTTGGAAAGGAATGAGTTTCAATTCCATGCTATCTTCAAGAAAAGTTTAAATGACCATTTCTCATAGTATAATTGGCTAAGTATAAATTACTTAAAATTTAATATCAAGAAGCTTTGCTTAATTATTTTTTAAAAAGCTATAAAAATATTATGTAGTTTTGAAAAGGCATGACTTTTTAGAGGGACAGTCATGAGAGGCAACTCTACAGGATACAAATTATTAAATGGTAGCCACTAGTCTTTGATAGAAGAAGTTTTACTATCTACACTTCATTATCTCTATTAAGAAAATCATAGATCCATTATAAAACGAAGTAGCAAATTGTCATTAATTCATAATTGGTTTTGTATATACTCATGTTTAAATGTAAAAACATTGAATATGCATACACTTACCTTTCATTTAAACAGAAAGCAAAAATTAGAGAACTAATGATGTATTAAATATCAAGTGCTCTGCATAACTAAGCGCTATTCAATTATTGATATTATTATTAGCGTTAGAGAGAGCCTTCATTTGCCCATGTTGAAATACTGAGTAACTTAATGCATGAAGAGGTTGAATTCATTTCTTACCTCTAAAATGTAGCTAATAAGATTTGTGCTATTATCCACTAAGATTAATTTAACAGCAAACAGAAAACCTTTAATTATTTGGAAAACATTTCCTCCTATGTCATCCTTCAATTACATTAGATGAGTAAAATACTTTTCAAAATGATTTAAAGGATCTAATCTGTCCATTAGCAAGTGTATTTTTAGGAAAAGGCAAAGAAAGCTTTGTAAGGAATACTGTCTAAAATACATGAGAATTAATTATGCCTGGAAATGGGTGTGTTTAGTAAGCCTAAATGCATGATTAAACAACAAATTGAGCTCTCTTTTCCTTCACTCACAGCTAGTGACTTATGCGCAAGGAAATATTTTAACTCTTTTCAGCCTCTGAGAATGCAGTATAATGCATGGCAAAAGCAATGCAGTATTCACTCCAAAGATGTCATAAATGTCAACGAGAGAGGTCAACTACACACACTCTTGTAGGTCTGAATGTGTTTTTTGCCCATGAAGTTAATGTTGAACAGTTTAACTTTGCTAATTAAAGTGGATACTTTCCTATTGTTTCATGGGTTTTTTTTTGAATTTAAAGAAAACTCTTGGACAGTTAGCATATTATTTCTCCCAAAAAAACTGCAGATATATTGCATAATTGTGCTTGCACATTAAAATTTATAGAATATTATATGATTAATAGATTTATAGTAGGTGTTTAGTAAAATATAAAATCAGTATCATGAAAAATCAAATATTATATGTAGTATTTTTATTTTTAATTAATTAAATTTTCACTAAGTTCTTAGAATTGACAATTTAGTAGTTATTTATGTTTAGCTTTTGCTGCTGCTTACAAGATTTGTATCTTTAATCAGGTCAATATACCTTTCTACACTTGTGTTTACAAATTTCAAGATTCTGTGAGTATATAAAAGAGATAAAGGTAATGTTTGCATTTCCTGTTTATTCCATTTCAAGAATGAAATTTGACATTTTTGTGTCATTTAACAGTTCACAAAAGAAGGTTTCTTTATCTGCGAGAGAAAGAATGATTAAGGATATAGATTTAGCACTTATAGGTGTAACTTCCATCATCATTATGAGGGTGTTAACCTTGGCTTATTCACTGTCTAAAGGTCTTTGATTCCACATGGGTAATCCTTTATGCCTTTAGAAGAGGAGAAAGCTCATCAGTATGCCATGAGGCCAGCAGAAATTTGAGTTAATTGTCATACTATTTGAGTCTCCAAAAACCTGACCCAATTAATTTTGAGGAGCCATTTCTGTCTTTGTAGGGTAAGAAATAATGTGGGAGTTTGGGGAAAAGAGGCTAACATGTAGCGATTCCATCATCTTAACTTCTTAAGTGGTAAGGTCCTAAGAGTCTTTTGGAAAATCATCCTTTTTAACTGTTTAAATGACTTTAATGTTACTAGACAGGACTAATGATGGAGACTTGAAGAGTCTAATATAAAGACAACAAAATGAAATATTTAATGTTTCTTGAGAGAGGAACCAAATTTTGGAGAAAATAAAAGATAAGAAATTCTGGTCTCACCTTCCCATTTCAAGACTGAATCTAAAATCTTTATTATCTGGTACATATATGAGGGATACTAAAACTTTTAAATTCACAGTAGGTCTTCTACTATAAGATAAATAATGATCAGAACATAATCAGAAGTAATAATATCATAGTATAGCTATCACATCTCTTTCTCAACTTACTGTAAGATGAACAATAATCAGGGACAGAATCAGGACTAATAATATCATAGTATAGTATGACATCTCTTCCATGGCCTACATCTTTAGTAAGATTGTGAAAAAGGTCATTAACCCCTTATATGCAATGAAGGTAGTAGTCATTTGGGGGGAAATAAAAAAAGGAAAGATGGTTCTTGATTAAAGTTTTATTTTAGAATGTATACGATATACTTTATATTAAAGATTGGCTTTACTTTGTTACCATGTATCTAAAATATATGATGATATTAAGTATCATTGCCAGTAAATAGCAAAATCTGATTTTATTATAAATCCACCAGCAATTTATCAAATTCCTTAATAGTGAGGTTGACTTCTTTGTGCCTATCAAGACTATAATAAACACTTCATTCAATAACATGATTTCCATATATACTAAAATAAATGCAACATTTCTTCACCTAATATCCCAAATTTTTTCTTTATACAGATATTTAAATGCATTTTAATGATTTCTTATTTTTTCAGCCACTACATTCAAAAATTGCATATTTTAACTACTATATATGTGTGTATATATTTGTATATATATATATATATTTATATGCATATATATGCAGTTATCTGTGTATAATTTTATATCATTACGTGACCCAAAAATTTCTGGTCTATTTATGATCCCAGAACAAAATCCTGAATGCCTGAAAATGCAAGAATTATCTTGCTTTGTCTTTTTAGGAAGGTGACTTTCTTATACTTTGAATCAAATTACTCTACACTGATAAAAAATATAGTTGAGGAAGAGTATGTTATTATCCCCTTTGCCAAAAACAGTTCAGTTACAGAAGGAACACTGTACACTGACCCCAAATCATGATGTAATTTTAATTCTTTGAATTCAAGGACAGAGGAACAAGAGCAGCAAGCAATCTGTTACTCTGTTCCCACAGGGCAGATTTTGCCTGCATCTCTACCCATGTTTATATATTGACTAAATCCGATTTAAGAAATTGATCCTCTGAAGTTCTTGACTTTCTAAATTCAGAATCTCTTGACTATTTTGGACCTCTAGTAATTATAGAGTGAAGCTTCTTTATTCAAACAAATCTCCTTATTGTTTTCTCGCTTTGATTTTCTCATTCTTATATCTGGATCTCTGTTGATGCTGTTACCTTCAGGCCCTAAAGCATATCCAAGCTCCTCTTTCTCACTTGGGCAAATCCTTTTTCTTTTGTAAGACTAGATTCAAGTTTTAATCAGTTTATAAAACTCTTCTATTTACTCAAACATGCAACAAAAACTCTTTCCCTAAGAATCCTCTTTTATTTATTACATGTAACACATAATTTAGGATATAATTATTTATTCTTTTCATATGTATTGGTTTTAACTTTTTAATTTGACTTTTTTTCTAGGTCTGTAAAATAATTTCTTGTGAGTTTGATTGGTATAACATTAAATAAGTAGATTAATTTAGATAGTATTGTCATTTTTATTATATTCACTTGGCCTACCCATGAGCATTTGATATTTTTCTAACTGATTAAGTCTGACTTTATTTGTGTAGAAAGTGTTTTGTAGTTGTGTTCATATAGTTCCTGACTTTCACTTGGCAGATAGAGTCCCAAATATTTTATACTTTTGCCAATTATTTTGAATGGAATTTCTTATTGTATCTCTTGCTGCTCTACTTTGTTGTTAATATATAAAAACGTTGATGATTTTGTATCCTGCAACTTTTTTAAAGTAGTAAATTGTTTCTAGTAGGTTTTTACTTGATTCTCTAGGGTTCACTAATATACCATCATACCATCTGCAAAGAGTGATAATTTGGTTTCCTCATGACCTACTTTAATTCCTTTAATCTCTTTCTTCTCTTATTGCCAAAGCTAGCATTTCTAATACAACATTGACTAGTAATGATCATAGTGGGTAACCTTGTTTCACTCCTGATCTTATAGGGAGTGGTTGCAATTTGTTTTCATTACATATGATGCTTGCTGATAGTTTTAAATAGATGCTACTCATCATTTTAATTTGAAGTCCATTTATTCCTATACTCTTTAGTATTTTTCATAGGAATGGGTGCTGGATTTTATCAAATGCTTTTTCTGTATCTATTGAGATAATCATATGATTTTTATTAGTTTGGTTACTGATATAGTCGATTATGCTAATAGTTTTCCTAATATTGAACTAGCCCTGAATTCCACGTATAAATCCTAATTGGTCATAGTGTATTATCCTGGGGACGTCTTTCTGTAATCTTGTTGCTAATATTTTATTTTAGATTTTTGCATCAGTATTCATTATTCAATTTGTCTGTAATTTTCTTTCTCTATTTTCACCCTACCTGGTTTAGGTATCAGCACCATATCTGTGTCATAAAAGGAATTTGGTAGGACTCCTTTCCCCATTTTTTCAAATAGTTTGTATAATATTTGAATTAATTGTTCTTTAAATAGTAGAATTCCAAATCCATCTGGTCCTGGAGATTTTTCTTAGGGAGATGATCAATAGCTTGTTCTATTTCTTTTTTTTAAAATGGGATTATTTAAATAATGTATTTCTTCTTCTATTAGCCTGTGTGCCACAATTTTTGAGCCATTTCCCAATTGACAGGCATGTAGATTTCCCTAAAATATCTTTACTTTTAAACAAATTATTTTTAAAATTATTTTAGTTTATTTTAGGGATTTTTCTTATTAATAATTTTCTTTATGTATAGGCCCAGCAATTGAATTTCTAGTTCAAAGGCCATAAAAAATCTTATTCACTTCATTTGTGTTTTTCTAAATTGTTTTCCAAAATAATTATATCATCTCAAAGCTCTTCCTAAATGTATTAATCTACCTATGATTCTGCAGGCTCTCTAACATTGGGGATAATTATTTTTATCATCTTTGTAATTTGTGAGGCATGAGGTGAAATCTAGAATTATTTTGCATTGCATTTTTCTTCTTACTAGTGATTTGGAAGATTATTTCATGTGACTGTGAATATTGTGCGATTCTTTGGAAAAGTGTATCTTTAAATCATTTATTAGAAAATGGCTAGATATTATGCATATATATGCATATATTTAGAGATACATATTTAAACACACATATACATACAAACACAGGTAAATATATATATACACACATGTTGTTCATTCTTTGTTTTCATAGAGAACCAGTGACATCTTGGATGATGTCTTGCCTTACTCATGGATTGGACTTAAGTGAAGTAGAGTTTTACAAAATAATCATTCTCAATCTGTCTTCTTGAACAATCAAGTATCAGTTGGTGGACAAATGATAAGGAATTGCCAATCCTCTAGGATACAGTGGATGAGCTTTGCATCTTAATACATGACCAAGTTCTAAGTGGTCTTCAATGTCTGCTTTCTCTACCTTCATGATTATTGGACCCAATTATTCTTATTCACTTATTCTACTGGGGAAGGCCTTCACATGCTTGGGACAGACATCCGCCAAACTAATAAACTAAACTAAGTTTGAGGCCTGTCAATTAACCTCAATCTGGTTTAAGCCAGTCTGCTGAGATTGTTTACCTGAATATGACCACTATGCATTCTACAGAATTTTTGCATCAATATTCATATTGATCTTGCTGATACAAGTGAGAGTTGTATAAAAGCAGGACACCAAGGCTGGATGAACTGCCCTGAAAAAGTTCAGCAAGACCTCAAACTAGAGGTACCAATGTTCCTTGTTCCAGGCTTGTCATGAATCATAGATTAAGTATCCAGCAACTTGAAAGAATTTATCTGTAAGCCTTTCTAACGAAGGAGTTGACATTCATTAGACAATTCACCTAGTGTCTTTCATATTCCATGTTGTCTCCAGCATCACTCACATCTTGTTTGTCATCTCAAAATTGTTTGCTGTTAGTTTTCAGGAGGACCAAGCCAAGTGTGCATGTGTGGAGCAAAGTGATCCTATAATAAATGTTTGAAAAATTCCATATGCATGCCATTTTGAAGATGATTAGTTGCCATCATCTTTATATATGAGGAATAATAAATGGTTCCCTTTGATATATTCAATCTGGGTAGTAATTAAGTTAGGTAATTTCCTGGGTTGTATTTAAGGGGAAAAACTCATTAATTTATTTTTGGATTTTCAACTCCTGGAAAAAAAAGAAAAAGAAAAACTAGTGAACAGAAGGATTGATACACAAAAAGGTCTTTTCTTATGTTTTTTTTTTCATTCATATTTTCTTGAAACTTTCTTTTTTTCTATTTATTTTTAATACACACTGCTTTATGAAATATGTTGGGAGAGAAAAATCAGAATAAAAGAAAAAAAATCATGGGACAGGAAAAAAATCTGAAAAAAGAAGTATACATATAGCATGTATTGATTTAAATTCAATATCCATAGTTCTTTTTCTAGAAGCAGTTGACATTTTCTATCCAAAGTCTATTGGGACTGCTCTTAAATCACTGAACTGCTGAGAATGACCAAATCTTTCATAGTTGATCACCACATATTCTTTCTGTTATTGCATGAATGTATTCCCGGTTCTGTTGGTTTTGTTCAGCAATTTATGTAAATCTTTCCAAGCCTTTCTGAAATCAGCTTGTTCATCATTTTCTTTCTTTTCTTTTTTTTTCTTTAACATTTTTTTCTGATTATACATGGGCTTTAATTTTTAAATACACATTCTTTTATGAACCCTGTTGAGAGAGAAAAATCAGAAGAAAAGGGAAAAAATACAGAAGAGAAAAATAAAATAGGAAAAGGAAGTGAATATAGCATGTGTTGATTTATATTCAATCTTCATAGTTCTCTTTCAGGACACAGATGGCATTTTCATTCCAAAGTCTATAGAATTTACTTTGGATTACTAACTGCTGAGAAGAGTCAATTCTTGTATAGTTGATCGTTTTTTTTTTTTTTTCCCCTGGGGCAACTGGGCTGTGCCCAGAGCCACACACCTAGGAAATATGAAGTGCCTGAGGCCAAATTTGAACTCAGATCCTCTAGACTTCAGGGCTGGTGTTGTATCCACTGTACCATCTAACTGCTCCTTGCATAGTTGATTCTTGTTATTCCATATAATATATCCCTACTTCTGGTTGGTTTGCTACGCATCAGTTCATGAAAATCTTTTCCGGCTTTTCTAAAATCCATTTGTTCATCCTTTTTTAATAGAACAATAATATTCCATTACCTTCGTATACCACACCTTGTTCAGCTATTCCCCAATTGATGGTCATTTACTCATTTTCCAATTGTTTCCTACCACAAAAAGAACTGCTGCAAACGTTTTTCATATGTGAGTACTTTTCCCTTCTTTATGATTTCATTGGGATACAGATTCAGTCGGGGCACTACTGTTTTAGGTATCAATACCACATTTGTGTCATATAAGGACTCCTTTACTCCCTTTATCCACAAATAGTTTACATAGTATTGGAAAAAATGTTGTTTAAATGTTTCAGTGTTACACAAATGAAACAAAAGCTAACTTGTAAATTCATCTGATTTTGGAGATTTTTTTCTTACAAAGATCGCATTGCTTGTGCAATTCCTTTTTTCTATAATGGGACTATTTAATTATTTCTTCTTTTATTAATCCTGGCAATTTTTGTAAATATTCATCCATTTCAGTTAGATTGACAGATTTCCTTGCATACAGTTGGATAAAATGACTCCTAATTATTGCGTTAATTTTTTTTTTTTGTCATTAGTGGTAAGTTGACCCTTTTTATTTTTCATTTTTTTCTTTTTTCTAACCAAATTAACCAACTCTTTGTTTTATTAAATAGTTCACTTTTTAAATTTCAATTGTATTACTCTCTCCTTTAAGTTTCAGAATTTCTAATTTGATATTTAATTGGGGGTTTTTTATTTGTTCTTTTTCTATCCTTTTTAGTTGTGTGTCCAATTCATTGATCATCTCTTTTATTTTATTTTTATTTTGTTTTATTCATGCAATGATTTAGAGATAAAAAAATTTTTCCTAAGAACTTGTTTGGTTGCATGCAATAGGTTTTGGTTTGTTGCTCATTATTGTCATTCTCTTAGATGAAATTATTGTTTCTTTAATTTGTTTCTTGATCCACTCATTCTTTAGAATTGAATTATTTAATTTCCAATTGATTTTTAGTCTATCTTTCTCTGATTCTTTATTGAACATAATTTTTATTGCATCATGGTCTAAATAGGTAGCATTTACTATTTCTGCCTTTCTGCATTTGATTGTGAAGTTTTTATACTCTAATACATGGTCAATTTTTGTTAGGTGCCATGTACTGCAGAGAAAAAGGTTTATTTCTTCCTGTCTCTATTCAATTTTCACCAGAGGTCTATCATATCTAGGTTTTCTGTGATCCCATTAACCTCCCCAGTTTCTTTCTTGTTTATTTTGTGATTAGATTTGTCTGATTCTGAGAGGGGAAAGTTGAAGTCCCCCAGTAATATAGTTTTGCTGTCTATTTCTTCCTATAACTGGCTTAATGTCTTCTCTAGGAATGTGAATGTTCTACCACTTGGTTCATATACATTTAATGTTATTACTACTTCATTGTTTACTTCATTGTGTACTTTCCTTCCTTATCTCTTTTAATTAGATGTATTTTTATTCTTGCTATATCTGAGATCAGAAATGCTACCCCTGCATTTTTTTTACTTCATCTGAAGCATAATAAATTCTGTTCCTGCCTTTTACCTTTACTCTGTATGTGTCTCTCTGTGTAAAATGTATTTCTTGTAACAACATATGGTAGAATTCCTTTTTTTAATCCACTCTGCTATTCACTTATGTTTTATGGGAAAGTTCATCCCATTCACATTCACAGTTATTATTTCCAGCTCTGTATTTCCCTCCATCCCATTTTCTCCTCTGTATACCCTTTGTCCTTTCTTTCCACCATGTCCTTTGCAATGTTTTGGACATTTTTCGATTCATTCCACCCACTACTTTATCTTCTATCACCCTTCTCCCCTCCTTTAACCTTTTTTTTTTCTCTAGTGTTTCTGCCATACCTTCTAACTAGCCCCTCCCTTTTCTTTCCACTTTCTTGTCCTACTTCGTTATAGGGTTACATAAACTTCTATACCCAACAGAATGATTAAGTTATTCCTTCTTTGAGCCAAAACTGATGAGATCAAGTTTCAGACATTGTTCATCCCCCTCCCTTTTTTCCCTTGATTGTAATAGGTCTTCTATACCTCTTCATGTGATCTAATTTCTCCCATTATAACTCCCCTTTCCTTTTCTTCCATTAGTCTTTTTTTTTCCATCCCTTAATTTGATCACATCAGATTCCATTCTCAATCACACCTCTAGTTCATATGATAGTCCCCTTTCTTGAAACTTTCTAGTGCTCATTATATATTTGTTCAAAGTTATAATTATTTTTATTTACAGCTATAGTTTATAACCCAGGAAATTAACAAAGTGATTTTCTAGCTTTTTTCTCCCCCGAGCCCCATAATTTTGAATCGGATAAGGAATTTTCTTTCATGGACTATTCTAGCTCAATGAAGAAATGGCCTAAAGTTGCTACTCTGAATAAACTAATGTGTCTGAATATTTTAGTGCCTCTCCCACTGGTTATGTATATCTAAAATATACTGTTCTAATTTATAACAAATGAATAAAAAGAGTAATTGCATCTATTCTTTGCACATAAAATATACCTAAGGATTAAAATCAAAATGTGATAATTTCTGATATATGAAATGCAAACTACTAAAAATTAAGGCAACATAGGAGGACCAAAACTTTTAAAGAGTATTGTTTTATCTTGGAAGAATATTGTAGAGTATTATGACTTAAAGATACACACACACATAGACAGAGAGAGAGAGAGAGAGAGAGAGAGAGAGAGAGAGAGAGAGAGAGAGAAGAGAAGAGAGAGAGATGTTTTTGAACCTCTGTGAATCCTGCTTGAAACAACAAAAAAAATACAATTGATATGTGACTTTGACTCTGGGCCAGATACTTGTGTTCTCCAATGTTCATCAATTATTCATTTTGACAAAAGATGCCAGGCTAGAATGCTGTATATCATCTTTGATCTATTCACCTTTTCTAGTATTGCCCAGCAGTTTTCATTCTTCTATCGTCAGATTCCTCCTCCTCTGACCCAAAGATACAATGACTAAGCTTGTCCATGAGAAATGAAAAAGATTAAAAATGTAGTGTTTTTAAAAATGCCTCACTCTGGGATGCTTCCAGAAGAGAATTATATGTATCTTTTTGAAATTGCACAATAAGAAATTCCTATGCTTCTTGTCAAAGAAGATGCTTAGGATTATAGCATTTGATTTCTAAACTAGGGACTCCAAATATATCTCTCTTAATTATTATGGAGAAAAAAATTAATGAGCAAGAAAAAGAATGATAGAGGAGATATGTAATATATCATGATTATCAAAATATATGCCTCAATGGAAAAAAAAAGCCATCATGATTATTTCATTGTCTAAGGTACCTTTTAGGAAAATATAGTTCCTTTATTATCTTTTAAAATTAGATCCTTTTTTTCTTCATATGCTGTCACGATTGCTACTTCTTTTTTTTTTACCTCAGAAGAATTGTAATACATTCTGCTTAAGCCCCTTATTTTTAACTGTGGGTCTTTTTGTTAGGGATGGTGGGTGTTGGTGTTTTGGAATTCAAGTGAGTTTCTTGTGAACAACATATTATTGGATTCTGGGTTTCTTATCAATTCTGCTATCCAATTCCATTTTATGAGTGAATTCATCGCATCAACATTCACAGTTATGATTATTGTATATTGCTATTCATCTTATTATCTGTTATGTTTCTCTTTTTACCCTTCCCTCTTGTAAAGTTTATTTTGTTTCTGGCTACTATCATCTACTATCTCTTGTGTCTCTCCCAACTCCCAGCCTTTTTTTATCCTTCTCCCTTTCTTCTCTGTTGAGTTATTTAGATTTCTATACCCAACTATTATATATAGTATACATATATACTACATATACTATAGTATGTATATATATATATATATATATATACTAATTATATACATATACATGTACTATGTATGGTATACAATATATAGAGAATCTATATTAGAGAATGCTAGTGTTTTACAAGTAAGAATAAAAGCTACAGAGTAGTAGAAAGGTAGAAGATCTAGTAGAGTGTTATTTTATGAAGGCCAAAGGAAGGTAGAGTTTTCTAGAGAAGGAGGAAATCAATATCATCTTTGTTAACAAAAAAAAGTTAACATATTTGTCTGTACATGAGATCAAGTAATAAGGAAATATGTGGTCAAGATGTATAGATAATAAGAATAATAAAAGACAGACAGGCATAATAAGGATATACTATTTATAGTTTTAACAGGATTTTTGGAAGTATTAGATTGGTTGAGAAATAGTCAATTTGCATTTGGGATAGTGAAGATTCGCATATACAAAAAGAATTATTGAAAGTTAAGTGGTAAAAGTATATTAATTTTGCTAGATTAGATAAACTATGTACAAAAGTTAAATGAATTGAGAACATATGTTACATATCTCTGATTAAGATCTAATATCTAAATTAAATAGATGATTAAAATAAATATATAAAGACACCAATGATTCTTCAATGTATAGTTTCGGAAAGTAAGAAAGTTCTCAAATGAAAAATGGATATTTACCAAATAAGGCATAATTGCTCTGAATCATATTCCTAAGATAAATTGCTAATTTAAAAATTCTGTTTTCTCTGTACAACTACAATTTTAGTTACATAATATAATTTGGGACTAGCCAGTGGTTTTCTTGAGAGCTGTATCTATAGAAAGTGACAATAATAGATTGTTAATATAATTATTAATTGATCCAATCATTCAGGAAAGCAATTCAGAATTAGACTAAGAATAGGGATAAAATGTCCATATTCTCAGATATCAAAATCCTCTTCAGAAAGATTTTCCCCAAGAACGTCAAAATAGAAGGTCCCATAACAATGTTTACATAATTGCTTTAAAAATAAAATAAAGTCTATCTTATTCTACGGGAATGTAAGGGGGAAGAAGACAAGAGAAGGTGGTAGGGTGTGATGATATAATAGAGGGTAAATGAGAGAAGGAGGTAGGTAGAAGCAAAACACTTTTGAGGGGGAGCAGGACAAAAGGAGAGAGAGAATGAAATAACAAGGGTAAAAATAGAGTTAGCAAAAGTAATTGTAAAAAAAATGAAGCAATTTTCTCTAATAAAGGTTTCAATTCTCAAATATACTGAGTCAGTTTTGTAAAAATAAGAGCCATTACCTAATTGATATATGAATAAAATTTATGAACAATTTTCAAATGAAATAATCAAAGTTATCCATAGCCATATGAAAAAATGCTCTATTATTGATTTAAGAAATACATATTAATACCAATCTGAAGTACTACCACATATCTCTTAAATTGGCTAATGACAGAAAAGAAAAATAACAAATAATGGAGGGGACATAAGGGAAAAAGATGAGAAATTAATGAATTGTTTGTGGAGTTTGTGAAGTTATTCAGCCACTCATAGAGGGAGAGCAATTTAGAAGTTCTTAAAGACTCTAAAAACATGGATATCTTTTGAGCAATACTGCTAGTAGGTCTATATCTGAAAGAAGTTAAACAACAAAGAGGAAAAGGAACTAAATGTAAAAAAAATAATAATATTTATAACAAATATTTTCAGAGGGCAAAGATTTGGAAATTGAGAAGATATCCATCAATTGGGGAATGGCTGGATAATTTGTAGCATGCAATTATGATAGAATAATATTGACCTATAAAAAATGATTAGCAGGATGCTCTCAGAAGAACATGGAAAGGCTTTCATAATTTGATGCTTAGTGAAATGTACTGGGTACAAACTAACAGCAGTATTGCATCATGATTAGTTGTTAATGACAACTATTCTCAGCAATACAATGATCTGAGATAAGTCTGAGAAACTTATGATGAAAAATTCTATTATATCCAGAGAAAGAATTGATGTCTATATACATATAGAAGCATAACTGTTTTTATTTCATTTTTTAAATCGTATTTTTTTTTGTCTGTTTTCGTTGACAAACTGAGAATTATGGGGAAAATATTCAGCATGTAGAGGGACATAAAGAAGATGGTTGTTGTCTGCAAATGTATGAAGAGCTGTCATGTGGGGGGAAAGTGGGTGACTTTAGGGAAAAATAGAATAGAAAAAGAATTAGAATAGAAAATAGAATTAGAATAGAAATAGAACAGAAAATAGAGAAAATAGAATAGAAAAGAAGAAAAGAATTAGAAACAAAATAGATGAGTAGATTATCACCTGTTGGAAAATGACTAAATAGACTGTGATACACATGACTTTATTATAAGAAATCATGAAAATGGAGAATATGAGGAAACATATTAAAAGATGTAAATTTAAGTAGAACCAGAAAAATAATTTACATAAAGATTAGAGCAATTTATTTATTTTTTTTAATTTTATTTTATTTGCAAAACATATGTATGGGTAATTCTTCAACATTAACTCTTACATAGTTTTCTGTTACAGATTTTTCTCCCCAACTCCCCACCCCTCCCCTAGATGGCAGGATATCCACTACATATTAATTATGTTAAAATACTTGACAAATCGAATATGTGTATACATATTTCCAAACTTATCATTGTTGTACAAGAAAAATCATATCTACACAGAAGACATATCAGATAAAGGAAACACAATGTAAGCAAACATCAATCAAGAGTATGAGATTGTTATGTTGTGGTCCACATTTCACATCCCTCTCTCTGGGTGTATATGGCTTTCTTCACTGAACAAGGAAGTGGTTTGAAACATTTCATTGTTGAAGAGAGCCATGTCCATCAGAATTGATCGTCATATATTATTGTTGTTGCCGTATATAATGATCTCCTGGTTCTGCTCATTTCACTCAGCATCAGTTCATGCAAGTCTCTCCAGGCCTCTCTGAAATCGTCCTGCTGGTCATTTCTTACAGAACAATAATATTCCATACTATTCATATACCATAATTTATTCAGCCATTCTCCAATTGAAGGACATCTATTCAGTTTCCAGTTTCTAGCCACTACAAAAAGGGCTGCCACAAACATTCTTGCACATGTGGGGCCCTTTCCTTCCTTTATGATTTCTTTGGGATATAAGCCCAATAGAAATGCTGCTGGATCAAAGGGTATGCACAGTTTGATAAATATTTGAGCATAATTCCAAATTGCTCTCCAGAATGGCTGTATCCATTCACAGCTCCACCAACAATGCATCAGTGTCCCAGCCTTCCCACATCCCCTTCAACATTTATCATTAACTTTTCCTGTCATTTTAACCAATCTGACAGGTGTGTAGTGGTACCTCAGGGTTGTCTTGATTTTCATTTCTCTGATCAATAGTGATTTGGAGCATCTTTTCATGTGACTACAAATAGTTTTAATTTCATCCTCTGAAAATTATCTGTTTATATCCTTTGACCATTTATCGATTGGAGAATGGTTGAATTTTTATAAATATGAGACAATTCTCTATATGTTTTAGAGATGAGACCTTTATCAGAACCCTTAAATGTAAAGATGATTTCCCAATTTATTGCTTGCCTCCTAATCTTGATTGCATTGGTTTTGTTTGTACAAAAACTTTTTAACTTAATAGAGTCAAAGTTATGTATCTGGTTTTCAATTAAGAGTTCCAGTTCTTCTTTGGAAATAAATTTTTTCCATCTCCATAGGTCTGAGAGGTAAACGATATTACGTTCCTCTAATTTACTTATAATATCACTCTTTATATCCAGATCATGAACCCATTTAGATCTTATGTTGGTATGTGGTGTTAGATGTGGGTCAAGCCCTAATTTCTTCCACACTAGTTTCCAATTTTCCCACCATTTTTTGTCAAATAGTGAGTACTTATCCTAGAAGCTGGGGTCTTTGGGTTTATCAAAGACAAGATTGCTATAGTTATTGCCTAGTTAATGTTATGATTCCATCCTATTCATCAGATCGACTATTCTATTTCTTAGCCAGTACCAAATGGTTTTGATGACCGCTGCTTTGTAATATAGTTTTAGATCTGGTATGGCAAGTCCACCATCAGCAGCCTTTTGTCCATTAATTCTCTTGAAACTCTTGACCTTTTGTTCTTCCAAATGAATTTTGCTACTATTTTTTCTAGATCTGTAAGATAATTTCTTGGGAGTTTGATTGGTATGGCACTAAATAAGTAAATTAGTTTGGGTAATACTGTCATTTTTATCATATTCATTCGGCCTACCCATGAGCATTTTAAGTTTTTCCAATTGACTAGGTCTGATTTTATTTGTGTGGAAAGTGTTTTATAGTTTAGTTCATATAGTTTCTGACTTTCCCTTGGCAGATAAATTCCCAAATATTTTATACTATCAACAGTTATTTTGAATGGAATTTCTTTTTGTGTCTCTTGCTGTTGAACTTCATTGGTAATATATAGAAATGTTGATGATTTATGTGGATTTATTTTGT
>JAJPUD010007767.1:19335-71010 GCA_023553655.1 Myrmecobius fasciatus | reverse complement strand
TGATTTTATTTGTGTGGAAAGTGTTTTGTAGTTTAGTTCATATAGTTCCTGACTTTCCCTTGGCAGATAAATTCCCAAATATTTTATACTATCAACAGTTATTTTGAATGGAATTTCTTTTTGTGTCTCTTGCTGTTGAACTTCATTGGTAATATATAGAAATGTTGATGATTTATGTGGATTTATTTTGTATCCTGCAACTTTGCTAAAGTTGTGAATTGTTTCTAGTAGTTTTTTAGTTGAGTCTTTAGGGTTCTCAACATATATCATCAAGTCATCTGCAAAGAGTGATAATTTAGTTTACTCATTACCTACTCTAATTCCTTTAATCTCTTTTTCTTCTCCTACTGCCAAAGCTAACATTTCTAAGACAATATTAAATAATAATGGTGACAGTGGGCAGCCTTGTTTCACTCCTGCTCTTATTGGGAATGGTACTAGTTTGACTCCATTATATATGATGCTTGATGAAGGTTTTAAGTAGATACTACTAATCATTTTAAGGAAAAGCCCATTTATTCCTATACTCTCCAGTGTTTTTAGTAGGAATGGGTGTTGGATTTTATCAAAGGCTTTTTCTACATCTATTGAGATAATCATACGGTTTTTATTAATTTGGTTATTAATATAATTGATTATGCTAATAGTTTTCCTAATATTGAACCAGCCCTGTATTCCTGGTATAAATCCAACTTGGTCATGGTGTATTATCCTGGGGATGACTTTCTGTAATCTAGTTATTAGAATCTTATTTAAAATTTTTGCATCAATATTCATTAGGGAAATGGGTCTATAGTTTTCTTTCTCAGTTTTCTCCCTACCTGGTTTAGCTATCAGCACCATGTCTGTGTCATAGAAGGAGTTTGGTAGTACACCTTCTTTCCCTATTTTTTCAAATAGTTTATATAGTATTGGGATTAATTGTTCTTTGAAGGTTTGGTAAAATTCACATGTAAATTCATCTGGGCCTAAAGATTTTTTCTTAGGGAGTTGGTTAATAGCTTGTTCTATTTCTTTTTCCAATATGGGGCTATTTAATAATTTATTTCCTCTTCTGTTAACCTATGCAATCTATATTTTTGCAAATATTCCTCCATTTCATTTACATTATCAAATTTATTGGCATAAAGTTGGGCAAACAAACACCTAATTGTTACTCTAATTCCCTCTTCATTGGAGGAAAGTTCTCCCTTGTCACTTTTGAGGCTCACAATTTGATTTTCCTCTTTCCTTTTTCTAATCAAATTAACTAAAGGCTTATCTATTTTGTTGGTTCTTTCATAAAACCAACTCTTAGTTTTATTTATTAATTCGATAGTTTTCTTATTTTCAATTTTATTGATCTCCCCTTTAATTTTCAGAATTTCAAATTTGGTATTTTATTGAGGGTTTTTAATTTGGTATTTTTCTAGCTTTTTTAATTGTAAACCCATTCATTGAGCTTCTCTTTCTCTGTTTTATGCAAGTAAGCATCTAGAGATATAAAATTACCCCCTTATAACCGCTTTAGCCATCTCCCACAAATTTTGGTATGTTGTCTCATTATTGTCATTCTCCTGGATAAAATTATCGATTGTCTCTATAATTTGCTCTTTTACACATTCATTCTTCAGGATTAGATTATTTAATTTCCAATTAACTTATATTTTTTCCTGGCTTTATATTACATGTGAGTTTTATTGCATCATGATCTGAGAAAGATGCACTTACTATTTCTGCCTTTCTGCATTTGATTTTGAGGGTTTTATGCCCTAACACATGATCAATTTTTGTATAAGTTCCATGAGCCCCTGAGAAAAAGCATACTCCCTTCTATCACCATTCAGTTTCCTCCAGAGATCTATCATATCTAACTTTTGTAACGTTTTTTTTTTATGTCCCTAACTTCTTTCTTATTGATTTTGTGATTTGATTTATCTAATTCTGAGAGAGCAAGGTTGAGATCCCCCACTAGTATAGTATTACTGTCTATTTCTCCTTGCATCTCTCTTAACTTCTCCTCTAGGAATTTGGATGCTATACCACTTGGTGCATATATGTTTGGTATTGATAGCACTTCATTGTCTATGGTACCCTTTAGTAAAATATAGTTTCCTTCTTTATCTCTTTTAATTAGGTCTATTTTTGTTTTTACTTGATCTGAGATAAGGACTGCCACCCCTGCCTTTCTTTGTTCACCTGAAGCATAGAAGACTCTGCTCTAGCCCTTTATCTTCACTCTGTATGTATCTCTATGTTTTAGATGTGTTTCTTGTAAACAACATATTGTAGGATTCTGGCTTTTAATCCAGTCTGCTACCCACTTCTGTTTTATGGGAGAGTTCATCCCATTCACATTCCCAGTTCAAATAACTATATCTGTATTCCCTGCCATCTTATTTACCCAGAGTTATGATTTTCTCTTCCCTTTCCCCTCTCTCCCTTCCCCCCCTCCCCAGTACTTTATTTTTGATGACCACCTCCCACCAATAATCCTCCCCCCTTTAGAGTCCCTCCCTCCCCTTTATACCTTTCCCCTAATCCTATTATTAGTTTATCCCTTTCCTTTCCTCCTTTCCCTCCCACCTTCCCACAAGGAGGGTCAGGCCTTTCTTTGAAGCCAAATGTGTCTGATATAATCTGTTAGAGTCCAATCTAATGAGAGTAAGGTTTACACAATACTCATCTCCGTCCCTTCTTTCCCTCAATTATATTAGATCTTATATGTCTCTTTATGATATTTTCATTGAATTATTTTCTTTTTCCAAATCACTAGTCCTGTCTTCCAGTTTTTGATATCTCTGTTGCCCTGATCTCAATTTATTTCCCCATTCTTCGTCTAGCTCTCTTTTGAGATTCTTTATGCAATCTTCCAGGAAGCCTTCTGAAAGGGAGACCAGCTCATGTCCGCCTTTGTGGTTTCATCTGGGATTGTTTTCAGAATATCAGGATCTGGGGACTGCTCAAGTTTTTCTCTGTAAAAGTTGTCTATGGTGAGAGTTCTCTTCTGCTTCTTACTCATGGTTTTGAGCTGAGGTATCAGTCACCAGCAGGGAATACTGCCACAGTTTCAAATTTCCCTGAGGCAGTTTGCTGAGTTGACTTCTGGTCTGAGGCTGGAAAGCTAGATCTGCACTAGGACCACACTTTCAGCTGCTCTCAATCCACCCTTTACCAAAGGCAGATCTGCCAAAGCACCTGCCCACAAGCAGAGCAAAGTGGCCCAGGTTTCTCCCAAGGGCTTCCTGGGTACTTAAAATCCACCCCTCTGTCGCAGCCCTGACTTCTGCCCCAGCTGGTGTCTGATCACGACCAGTGGCCTTTTCCCCTGAGACTAACCTCCGGAGTTTTTTCAAGGTAGATTGTTGATAGAAGTGTGTTGTAGTCCAAGTGTTTGGTGGAGCCCTCACTCCAAAACCAGTTCGGAGGCTCAATTTGTCTGGGTCTGAGGGAAGGTCTCAGGAGCTCACAGAGAATGCTGTCTGCAGTTCACCATCTTGGCTCCGCCCCCCCAAATTACAGCAATTTAAATGGAATGAAAAATCACCACAACAATAAACACCTATATTCTGTATAATTATAGTAACCATAGTTGCTTCAATGAAAGAGATGAGAAAACACCATAAGTAGGGACATACAGATAAAAAATATTAAATATTACTATGAGACTCAGTTCACTTACTGCCCAATTTTTGCTGAATTAGTACTTTTACATTTTTCTTTTTAATGCTTGTTGACATGGATTACTATCTGGAAATTAACACATTCACAAATTAAGAACATATTCAGATAAAAGATGTCAGTTATTTTTTTCTTTAAATGATCATAAGGGAGTTGGTGGATCCTCTTGAATTATTCACAAAACTTTTTCAATATTTATTTCATTTTATGTTCATAGATATAAAGCAGATGGTGAACAAAAACTTGCATGAATGGGTCTAGGAATTTGTGATCTGCAGTTTATTTCCATTTGTCATAGACTAGACAGAAATCCATTTCTTTACTAACATAAAGACATATCAGTTAATTTTAGAAGAATGATAGTGCCAGCTTCAGAAATGTGGAGTTCCACAAAGTGGAAATCTCCTAAACAAAAACAAAAGTAAATAGTATCCCACAACATTTGCATTGAGTCAAAGCATAGAATTTTATAAGATCCTGAAAAGGTCTTCACAATTACAAAGAAAATGGCAGTGTACATTGACTTTGGGTGAATGTTGCATTATTTAACGTACTCTCTATACCTAGTGATATTTCTAATCGTAGATCGGTTTACATCCTACTCAATCTTTTCTGGAGATATGATTTTAAGGCTTAAAATGGCAATTTCTAAACATGATGATTTTACTGTTTCTTTTTTTTTTCTCATCTCTCTAAACACTATGAAGGATATCAGATCCTTCTTTTTCAGAAAATGTAGGCATGCTCCATATATCTGAGTAGCACAGTCTGAAGTACTTATTTTGAACAGATATCCTTGTCAAAAAGAGTAAAAAGCCTGGCAGTTGTTTTGATAATAAGCAGAAAGAAAAGTCTTCTCTCCTCCAGTAAACTAGAGCAAGATGAGAAAGGAAATAGGGAAAAAATCTCCTTTCCAGGTTATAATAATCTGTGGCAAATATTATTTACCTCAGAGTTTCCTAATACATTTGGATACATGGGTATGTAAAGAATAAAATATGAAATATTTTGTATGATATGAATTACAGTATGAATTATAGCTTATACAAAATTTAAACTATGTAATTGAATTAATATTTCAATTCAGCTCACTATATTATATTTCTACTTTTATATCAGTTTTAACAACCTAAATTAAAATTGTCAAGCAATTCCCTCTGTTGAACCAGTTAGAAAAAAATAAGAAGTATATAGTAGCAGAAATATGTGGAAGGAATCATGAACTTTATGTTATAGTGACCCTGGACATGGAATTAGGAAAACTTAGCTAACTTTAGATATCTACCAAGTGTGGGTCCTGGGCATATTGTGTTTTGGTGTTTGTTTTTTTGTTTTTTTGTTTTGTTTTGTTTCGTTTTTCTGAGGCATTTGGGGTCAAGTGACTTTCCCAGAGTCACACAGCTAGGGAGTGTTAAGTGTCTGAGACCAGATTTGAACTCAGGTCCTCCTGACTTCAGGGCTGGTGCTCTATCCACTGCACCACCTAGCTGCCCACTGGGCATATTGTTTAACCTCTCTGTGACTCAATTTTTATTTCTGGAAAAAGAATTTAAACTTCATAACCTTGGAGGTCTTTTCCAGATAACCTATGAATCTGTGATACTATATTCCTCATATTTTTGTATTGTCTTTCCTTTGTTTCTTTTCTTAACATTCTCTGGCTTACTCAAAGAGAAAAATAAAACATTCTTTTGCAGATAAAAATAATGAAATAATTCCTGTCCTTACGTTTATCTACCTCATATATCTTGCTATGAGGGCAATTTTGTTATTTAAGTAGAAGACATAACATGTTTTCTTTGGTTTATTATTATATTTAAAATATAGTATCTCTTAATTTTCTTGATAAGATGATTATAAAGAATTAAACATTCCAAATATTGTTTAGTATTTAGGTATTGTGTGAATATATAAAGTACAATGGCAAGTTGTTCTTCATCTTTTTCTTGATTATTAAGAGCTGGCATTGATATTTTAAGCAATTATCAAATTATATGTTTGAAATTTAGATTCATGGTTATTAAAAATAACCTAAATTTATTCTGTTTTCTAGAAATTTGGTTCAGTCTTCTTCCTATATCAATGAATAGGTAATAGATTTTCCAGAGGGAATTTTTTCTATGCTTTAATTAGAAAAGGAATATTTTTAAGTGAGAGGACCCAACTAAAGTAAGAGCAAGTTATTATTATTTTTCACAAATAATTATATTCTCATGAAGAACTTCAGAAAGATATCCTGGAGCAGTCATCCACTTAATTCTGTTACTGAGGGTACAATTTAACCTTTTGCATTAATTATGTCAGTAGAGTTAATGATCTCATTGCAGGCATGCCAACTTATTTTACAAGGCTGATAGATAAACACACCTAATCAGTGTATATGAAATAAAGTATTTTTAAGGAGAAAAAGCTACTTTCTTAACATTTAGGAGTTCATCAAATTGAGACATAGAGCAAGAAAATATTTTAATACTGAGGTTAATAGACTAATAAGAAAGACTGAATAGAATCACTATGGGGCTAATATTTAAAGAAAAAAATTATTCTCTACAGACAATTTTAATTCTGCTTATTAAAATGAATATAATTAAAAGTAGAAGTAGTGAGTTGTACAACATTAAAAGTAAAAGTAGTTAATTTTGAAATTCTAATCAATTTTTTATATTAGCCTTCATAAAACAAAGACTTACAGCAAAGACTTTTTGGCAGTTGGGTCATGAATATGCTCCTAGAATCTGGGACTCTATCCAACAATCTAGTCATCACATCTCTACTAGAGAAAGAAAAGTTAGTAATGAATAAAGCAAGGCATTGATAAGGCACTCTTCTTGCTAAATAATACATTGCATCATGTTTTTCTTTGTATTACAAAACTGTGAAAAATATGATTTAATGTATACTGCACTTAAGCCAAAACCCACTTGTGGACTTTAAATGTTATGATTGTATAAAGGCCAAATCAAGGTAATTAAATAAGTTTTGTGTCTTTCAGGTGTATATATATATATATATATGTATATATATATATATTTAAATATGTATATACATACATATATACATACATATATCAGAAAAATGATAGTATAGTCGAAATTTGTTCTTGAGATTTAATTCATATTACATAATTATTACAGATTTTAGTTTTTTCACTTAACCATGATTAAATAAAACTCCTGGGAGTATAAGTCCAGAATCTGCCACTAAAAATTATTTCTATTAGTCATACAATTCATGTGTGACTTCATAACAAGACATGTCTACTGTCTTTTTGAGGCTGTACTAAATACTATATAAACAGAGAAAAACCACCTTCAAAGAATATGTGGAAAAAGTCTTGAGGAAAAGATCAGTAATATTCATGAAACCAATGGTGAGTAAAAAAAATATAGATTCTAATATGGAGTCCAAGTACAGTTATTGTTTAAAGGAGAGTTTCTTTGAAGACAGGAGAAAACAGGACAGGCTTTGTGGATGAAGTTGTTTTATCTGGGACTAGAAGAATAGATAGGGTTTAAATAGAAAGGAATGAGAAAAATTTTTTTTCCTAAGTGAGGTGAGCTATTTCAGCAAAGCATGAAGATCTCAGAAAGTGAGTGGAGTGTATTTGTGTAAACAATTAGCTAGCCAGGACTACCCCCTAGTACTTGTTAACTCATTTAATCCAATTTTCATCCAAAAAAAAATTTTTGAAAGCAAGCCTAAACTTTCAGACAATATATTTCTTCAAGGTCCAATTGAAGCATAAAATATGACATTCCTGCATAAATAGTATGCTGAGTTTCCAAGGTCGTTCTGCATGAACACCTTAGAATCGGATTACATACTATACCCATCCTTTTTGATGGTTATTCTGTGATGAAATACCTTTGGCAGATGTTAGCTCAAATAACAAATGATAATGTAAACACTGAAATTATATTTGCTGACTCCAAATTTCAGGTGATAAATCTATTGGAAAACAAATAAATTATCTGCATTTAGTGGGTACTTTGCTGTGTCATCTATTCTGTTTATCTAGTGATTTATAGAGTGCCTGTTACTTTCATATCTTGTGCATTGATGCACATGTTGATGTGCATTGATGAACCTGTTTTCCTGTCATTAATATTTAATCCTCTTTCACAGGGGATACTCTGCTCCAGGAATTTGAAGGCAAAATGATTACTCAGAGACTCTATTTAGCTAGATGAAGTTGCTACCAGAATTTCTTAGAATCTAACCAGGTCACCTGGAGGGCAGTGTTCATTCTCTCTTGTAGCAGGATAACTGCTTTCCTTCCCCCAATCATGACATAAACTAGGAAGAACAGTATAACTTATTTCCTACTCTTCTTCAGCAACCTTTCCTTTTCTCTCTTTCTTCTTCTGTTAACCTTCTTCATAGTCTAAGCTTCCAACTCCCTTGTCTCACAACAAAACTTGGGCTAATATCCAAATTCTGTCACCTAAGAATCCTTGGTCTGCTCAGAATTATTCTTTCAGGAGCACTTCTTTAAAGTCAAGTAATAGGCTTCACACTGCTGAATCCTATAATAATACCTAAACTCTCTTGTATATCAATTTTTTTAAAGTCACTTTTATTCATCTTGAAAATGTGGATATTACTGTAGAGTTTGAGTATTCTTTTCAACTTTAAATCTTATGTCATGAATAACTCTTAAAAACCATATTGTATTGCATATAGGACAATAGTCTTTGAAACACTGAACAATCACTTTTACAGTTCTGAACTCTCAGCTCCCTTCCTGTACAAGGGAAAAGTAGAATTTGGTTTGGGTCAAGATGTAGGTGAAACTGTGGAGATGTGAAGTAATCTCCCTAGACACCTCATAATACCGATCAGTTAAGCAAGTAACACACTATGTGGATAGAAATAAAAACAAAACACATTGCAAGCAAATAAATTGTAGTGTAGATATGGAGAATTTTGGAAGATTGATCTAGGACCCAACCATGCATCCTTTGAATAAAAGTATTTTTTAAAAATGTACTGTAAAACTTCTGGAAAGCTCCCAAGAACTTCTGACTGCTTTTAATCATCTTGTCAGCTGTTTTAATTTGATTCTATCTTTATGAACTGCTATTTAACAACTTTGAAAGTGGGGTTTTTTTAACCTGAAGGTATTATAATATGATTAGACCAAAAAGACTTTCTGTGAAGCCTCAGTCTCTAGGTGATCCATAACGTCTAAAATATATAACTTACCTGGATAAAACTGGATTTAGGGAGATCTTCATTCAAATCTTTTTTTCAGTTTCTTACTGTGTGACATTGGACAAGTCTTTTAACCCCTTTCACTTAAATGATTTGTTAATAATAATATTTATTGTAATGATTATTATAACTTATGATAATATAATAATAATTAATAAGTACCTACTTCAACAGTTACTGTGAGTATCAAATGAGACAATATAGGTAAAGCACTTTTAAAATTTTCATATTCTAAGTTATTTTTATTTTTATGTTATATTTTATAAAATTCTACAGAGTAAATTGCTTCAAAGTTTTTTTCATGGAAAATCTATCATTCCATGTTGGCAGAATATTAACTCCATTATCAAGAGACTTGAGAAGATTCTCCATGGTGTTCTATGTCTTACTTCAGCAGAGAAACTAAGGTCTGGGAATAGCTCTGTGAATAATGGATAGGGACTGAACTTGTGGTTTATTTGTAGTTCTTTCCATAATGGAATTCACTGTCTTATAGAAAGCTACCACACATGATACAAATAGTATATGATAAATGACAAAAACGTGTGTGTGTGTGTGTGTGTGTGTGTGTGTGTATTGATATTATGTGGGAACAGAGGGAGGAAAGATGCTTTGCTGCTTAAGATTGTCAAAGGAGGATTCATGGAAGATATGACATTCAAGATCTAAATGTCGCTAGACAACAGGGAACCATTTAAGAGAATGAGCAGAAGAGGGACAAATAAAATCTTTATAAATAGTAAGATAATTTAGACAAGAAATGAAGGATGTATTAAAATAAGTGGAGAAAGGAAATAGAAAGACTAATGTTCTTTAAAATCAGGAAAATCATATTTAGATACCTGTAACACAGTCAAGTAAAACTTAGAGGTTTGTCATAGCCTACAAAATGATTGACATGCAAAATAACTGTGAAATTCATAATTAAATAAGGAAGTTTATAATGCTATCATAATAGAGGAGAAATTTGTTATTCTGTGTCCATGAGAATTATGTCTCACCCTAAACCATGGACCGAGCTAGTGATTTAATGAGGCTTTTCCATTTCTAATGACTGTAGTAAAGACCTAACTTCTTGCTCAGTAAGTCCAAAATTGTTAAAGAAAAGATAAAAGAATTATCTTCAATGACTTTTTAATAATGGCTTTCTGCTTACATTGCATTCCACTTAGTAATTGTAATGGATTTTAAAATTGATGTTCTGTTTTCCCCCATTAAATAACAAAGTGATATGTTCAGAATGGTAAATTCATAGTCATTTTGTTATTACTATACTTTGATATATTAGATAATTCATTAAAACTAAAAATCATGCTTAATTAAATTAATTAATTAAATAAATATTTGTGTATAGTAGGCTGAAGTTGAAAAAAAAATTGAGATCTGAGTTTAGATCAAAGTTTTACTAGTAAATACTAGTTGATTGACCTTGGACAGTTAGAAAATACCATGCTTTCAATGTGAATTTGTGAGGGAAGGGGGAAGAAGTGAAATAAGTTCATTGTTCAAAATCATATAAATTATGTACAGATCTAGGGTTTAAGGTCAGGTCCTCTAACTCTAATTCTTCTACTCTTTTCATAATATAAAATCTCTTTTCATTAAATTAATTAACAGGGACATCCACTATATACATTGTTATAAATAAAAATGTTTCTATGTTTGTGACAGATTTCTACAATTTGGAAAGTATAATTTGGAAAGTTGAAATAGAATATATTCAGAAATGATACAGGGGAAATATCATGGCCTATGGTCTCTATTTTTTGAAGAAGGTACTGAGGACATTATTTCTTATGTGTAACATTAACAGTAATATAAAATATGATTCATCCTTTAGGAAATGCATAATAAGAATAGGGAAGATGATAAAATAAAATTTTAAAATATATAATTTAATTTTGCTAGATATTTTCCCAAAAAATTTTTAAAAATACATGTTAAAATATTCATTTAAAAAAGAAATTATGTTCCAAATTTTCCATTCTCCTTAGAATCTCTCTGCCCTCCCCCCAGGCAGCAAGCAATATACTGTCAATTATACAGATGAAGTCATGGAAACTAAATTTACATATTAGCTATATTATAAAAGAGAACATACAACAGTGACAAGGAAAAAATCATAAGGAAAATAAAGTTGAAAATGTATGCTTCAGTCTTCATTAGGAGTTATTAAGTTCTTTATGTAAAGTTTATTTTTATTCCTCACCATTTTTCCATTCATTCTAGGCATTTGGGATGACCAAATCAGATATGCCAATAAAAAAGGATAGTTTTATCTTCAGAAAAATTGACAAGTATGATATCTACATGTTAATTGCTTTTTTCCCCTCAAAGTGTGTGGTATGTTAGAGGCTAAGTTATATGTTAGGCTCTGTGTTACCTGGTTGGAGATATAGAAGTTTTGTAGACAAGTCAAGGAGAATGAGCATTAAGACAAGGTAATCATATTTGGCACTTAACAGATAATTTTTAATAATATAGGCAGATGATAAAAAATTGAAAAGTAAGTGAAAGTAGAGGAAATAGTGACATTGAATATAAATAACTTTTTAAAAAATAATCCAATATGAAAGAGATTATAATCATCCTGGTTAAATCACATCTGAATCTTTCAGTACTCAATATCTCATTATGAGAGAATTGGTATTAGGGTAGTGAGGAAAGCAAATGCCCCTTGAGAATTGGTCAAATGAAGAGACTCTTTGGTGGTGATAGATATCTCTATCTATAGACAGCAATTAGTATAATATCCTATGTATTCTAGACATTTAAAATGGTGATTCACTATTTTAAGCTAGTAACATTTAACCCTGTTTAAACATAAATTGGCTAAGAGAGCCTTTGGATTATTTTCTGATGCAAGGTACTGTGATTCCATAAAAGGTTGCTCTTTACAAATTAGATTGTTCTGTTTCACCTTATAGGACAAAAGAATTAAATAATAGGAACTACAAACAAAATCATGATTGTATGAGCATTACCATTCCATTTTTTATATTCCTTTTAATGCCAAAATTCTTTTAAAATAGAATTTTACTCCCTCCAAAAAAAATTGCATGTCAAATCATTGTGTCAATCTGATATTGCATGTCAAATCATTTTGTACAAGATTTTGAGTTCCAAATTTTTCTTCCCCCCTCCTCTTCCCTCTTCCTAAAATTCAAGACAGTTTGATATAGATTATACATGTGCTATCATGTAAAACACATGTAAATATTTTTCACAGTTATTAAAAACAGCAGAACAAAAGGAAAAATAAAAAATATGAAAAAGAATAATGAAAGTGAAAAATATGCTTCAGTGAGCATGCAGAGTAATTTTTATTTATCTGGATGTAGAATGAATTTTCCTTCCCAATCCTCTGTACTTTTCTTTTCTTTCTCTCTTTTTCTTTTCTTTTCTTTTTTTTTCCTGGGGCAATTGGAGTTAAGTGACTTGCCCAGGGTCACATAGCTAGGAAGTATTAAGTGTCTGAGATCAGATTTGAATTCAGGTCCTCCTGATTTCAGGGCTAGTGATCTGTCCCCCTCTGCCACTTAGCTGCCCTGTCCTGTGTACTTTTCTCGGATCATTGTGTTGCTTATAAGAGCTGAGTTATTCATAACTGATCTTCACACAATGTTGCTGATATGGTATAAAATGTGTTCTTGGTTCTGCTCATTTCATTTTTTATTAGTTCATAAAAATCAGGTTTTTCTTTCTGTTCATCATTTCTTATTGAACAATAGTATTCCATTATATTCATATACCATAGTTTGTCTAGTCATTTCCCAATTGATGTGTATCCCCCTCAATTTCTAATATTTAAGCATCACAAAAGGCCTGCTTTTAATATTTTTGCACATATAGATCCTTTTTCTTTATCATGAACTCTTTGCTATATAGACTTAATAGTGATATTGGTGATTTAAAAGGTATGCTCAATTTGATTGTATTTTGAGCATAGGTCCAAATTGCTCTCCAGTATTGTTGAGATCAGTTCACAACTTTACTCATCATGTATTAGTGTAATAATTTCCCCACATTTTCCCAACATTTAGCATTTCCCTTTTTTGTCATATTAGTCAATCTATTAAGTGTGAAGTTGCCCTTCAGAGTTGCTTTAATTTATATTTCATTAATCAAAAGTAATTTTAGAGTACTTCTTCATATGCCAATAAATAGCTTTGTTTTCTTAACCTGAAAAAAAAATATTGTTCATGTTCGTTTACTCTCTAAAAATTATGGAATGACCTATATTCTTACATATTTGACTCAGTCCTATAATATATAAGAAATGAGACCTTTATCAACAATAATTTTTATAAAGCTTGTTTCCCAACTTTCTGCTTTCTCTCTAATCTTGGTAATTGCTTTTCTTTGTGTAAAAGCTTTTTAATTTTGAATTTTACATAGTGTGATGTAAATTAAAGTTATCTATTTTACATTTTGTACTACCATCTCTTGTTTGATCATTCATTGTTCCATTCTCTGTAGATCTAACAAGTAGACTATTCCTTACTCATCTAATTTACTTATGGTATTACCCTTTAGTCTAAATCATGTACTCATTTTGATCTTATCTTGTTATATGGTGTCAATTATTGGTTTCTACCAGGCATGGGGAACATTTTTCTACTAAGGTTTATTTGAATACTTATAGCATCATTCATAGAACATACAAAATTATCAGTTTAAAAACTAAAACAGTAGGAGATTATTGTACCTAGCTTTACACTGAAAAGAAAGAGGAATACAAAGTAGTATTCAAAATATCAAAGCACCAAAGTAGGTCAAAAATGCCAACTATAGAGAAAAATAATCATGATGCTCAATAATTTGCAGGAATCAAAATTAAAGAAAGGAGTTATTATCAAAACTCAAAGCCTTAATTATTTATAAAGAAAAAAAACAGAAAATATAAGTGATAAGAAGATAAACTAGAAATTTACACAGACATAACTATGGGTTAGGATAAGACCCAAGATTTAGTATCACTCTTGAAGGTTATACCTTCTTTAGATGAGCTATCCAAAAAATGGACATGATGCATGTTAAATTATCCTTATAGAACTATGGTTAAGAACATTTTGGTTAAGCTTAGTGGAAATACAAATAGAAGCATATGTGATCATCAAATTTTCTCCCCTGTACAAAAAGAAGAAATAGATGCTCCATAGAGGCTTATTTTTAGGTTAACGAGGGACACTAGGTCTTGGTATATCAATCATTCAACCTGAGAAATGTAATTCAGAATTTCTTTTTAAGATGTAGCACTATATGTTACTTAAGTAGATTACTATTACCAATTGAGTGTGTTTATGTGCAAGTATGTGTATGTATTTTCTCTTTGAAGCAATTTAGATGTGAATGAATTTCAGTCATTGCCTGCCTTCTCCCCCCACTATTTTCTTCTCTACTATAAAAGATTCTCTCCATGTTCCTATTTTATGTGAGATAATTTTTCCACTCTTCCTTTACCTCTCCCTTCTCCCATGGGTATCTTTCTTTTCATTTTTATATCATCCCAGCATAATTGAATCACTTCCATACTCTATGTACAATTCTTCTAAGTGCCCTAATATCTATAAAGTTCTTAGAAGCTTCATGTGTCATTTTTCTACATCTTTTCTAAAAAGTACTTATTGAGTTCCATATAATTTTTCTTTCCTTTTTACCTTTCTATGAATTTGTCTTGTATTTGAAAGTCGTTTTCTATTCTGTTCTTGTCTTTTCATTAGGAATACTTAAAAGTACTTTATTTCACTAAGTGACTTTTTTTGGTCTTAAAGGAATATAATTAATTTGCTGTTTATTATGGGTTATAATCCTAGTTTACTTTCTTTCTAGAATATCATAGTCTAAATAATACAGTAGGTGATCATTTTAGTAGTTTAATAACAGTTTATCATAGTAGCTAATGATGTTTGTGTGCTCTTGACTGTAAATTCAAAGTATTTGAATGGTTTCTTTATACTTCAGGGTGGCTTCTGCATTTTGATGTAAAGTGTTCTCTCAACCCTTGGACAATCTAGAAGTGGGTATAGGCAAACAGAATCTGCTCCTGTGATCCATGCTAGCACAAGAGTCTCCTGTAATCTTTTTCTGTTCTGTGTTCTTTAGCGATTGATGACTAGAGATCTAGCAAAGAAGTAGCTACTGCTACTGTTGCCACCATCTAATCCCACCATTGGTGTTTTCTCTACATGAGCTTTGGGTCAGCCACTGTATCCATGACACTGATATGTAACAAAATTTACGAATTTGCAATAGAATACAATTCTATTCCCCTACGACTCTTCATTCTTACCAGGAAAGGCCAATTCAAGAAAGTAAAAAAAAAATTGCTGTACCTGAAAAGGAAGAATGACAGCTCATATTGTTGTTATGATGCTCAACATAGAACTGAGGAACAGAGGGGATCAGGGACAGAATCCTAATATATATATGAGTTTGTGGTAAGTGGAAAAGAGGGAGAAGACTTCAACATATGAAGAAAAGGAAACTAATAGTCAATTCAAGTCAATTCTTTCCCAATTCCCCAAAAATTCTCTTGAGGTGGGGATTGAAACCAGTAAAAAGTGAATTCACAAGCATACAAACAAGTTCAGTTTTGAGATTCAGCCCCTCCCCTTTCCCTCCTACCCACCCCCAAAACTACCATAAAAGGGAACAGAGTCAGTAAGTGCATGAAAAGGCGGGGAGGGAGATGAAAATTACAAAATATTTCAGGAAGAAGAAAATTTGAAAATCTTGATCACAAGCAGATAAAACAGTATTAAAAATGGAAGGAACTATGGCCTTCAAATTATTGAAATTATTACACTGATTAGAGTACTGGGCCTGGAGACAGGAAAATAAATTCAAATCTAATCTCAGATATTTGCTAGGTCTAAGTTCCTTGAGTAAGTTATTTAAATTGTTTGTCTCAGTTTCCTCATATGTAAAATGGAGATAATATTAGTACCTGGCTCCCAGGTTATTATGAGGGCAAAATAAGGTATATATTTTTAAGTACCTAGTTCAGTACCTGGAACATAATAGATGCTATTTAAATCTCATTATTGCTATTATTATTATGAGATAAAGTCAAACTATTACATACCTTAGGAAGCAGAGGACTCTGTGGATAATTATGAGAACATCTAAACACAGCAGGATGTTCCTAAAAGTTGCAAGAGTGAATTAAAAATCATAAAAGCAGAGGTTATAACCTAGAAAGCATAAATAATAAATATAATAGTGGAATTTTAACACACCAAGGCAAATCTCACTGAGAAAAGAGAGAGCAATCAGTTCTGTCTCACACAGAGGTGTAGGACAATCAAGCACTAGAGTAAAATTTAATGTTTAAAGAAAAGATGATTTCTTTATAACTAAAACCGTTTTCTCAAAGTCAGGAGGCATACAGTCAACTTTAAATGTTAAATGTTTCCCAGAAAAATACAATCAATCAAAAAAATATGAACTCCACAAGACAATAAATAATACAACAAAAATTCCCAGAATAAATTAATATAAAAAATAAAGTGTCAATTTAAAGAAATCATGGATGACCTTGCAATAAAAGCCCACAATATACATTCTAAGACATATGGTGGTTAAATTTAACAATCCCACTGACATACAACAAACTTCTTGTGACATGGAGAAAGACTTTTAAATACAAAGAAAATAAAATCTGAATTATGATAATACCATCATATACTATAAATTTCATTGACAATATTTTTCAATCTCCTTTAATTCTAGAACTTTTTTTCTGTGCTGATTATCTGTTTATTCTGAATATGCCCCATTGGTACTAGTTGGCTTTTTTTAAGTATTTTCACCAATTAGACTCTGAACATTGGAGAGGACACACTGTCTTTTGCCTTTCTTTGCAACCCCAACATTTAGCACAGTGCCTGACACATAATAGGTGTTTAATATATGTGGATTTTTCTATTTTCCTGATTGTTCCACTGTTTCAAAGAGTAAAGAAGCTCAACAAGTGAAGCATGACTTATTTGCAGTTCTGAATCTATCATCAGTCTCTAATATTATGTATTTAATTAAAAAGAAGCATTGGGAGCATTTCTACAAAGAAAAGGAGATCTGGAAAAAACATTTGTCTTGCAAATACCCCAAACTACAAGGAAATGAAAAAGGTAAACCAATATAGCAACCAAAGAAGTTACAGATAATGAAATAATTTGCCACAGGAAAAATAAAAAGAGAAAGAATACCTTGGAGGTTAAAAATAAGTATAAAATATGAGACCATTAAGAGTTTTATGAGCAAGGAGACAAGAGTAAAAGCAGAAATCCAATAGAAGTAATGATAAAGAAAATCCCATACATCATTAACTCAACCTCACAGTAATCAACCTACAGTTGCAGAATTGTGAATGAATACAATTTGTAGCTTGGCAAAGTCCCATGAGGATGTCAGGAGTACTAAAACTCAAAATGAGTTGAGATGGAAGAATAAAGTTAAGAAATATAAAATTTGTAATTTGGAGAAAAAATAGGATCCAACAAGGGATAATATTATTGTTCCGGATGAATTGAATAATAACTTACAACAAAAAGAAAACTGATCTTCTAATTGTTTCTTTTGCTTCCATTTTCACCAAAAAGAATTGTTGATTTTTGGATTGGAAAGACAAGAACACAATTGGCTAATAAGCAGTTGATACTGAATATAACTAGCTAGATAATAAGAGAATACCTGATTGCCCTAATGAAGTAAAGTAAGTTGCCAGCCCCAGATAAATTAAATTCTTTGCTTCTGAAAGAACTTTGGCAGTTTAGTGGTATGATGGATTGAACTTGAAGTCATGTCCTTAGGCATGTCACCAAACCTGTCTGGCTAAGTTTCCCCAATTGTAAAATGGAGATAATGCCCCAAGAGTTTTTGTAAGAATGAAATGAAATAATACTTGTAAAAGTGCTTAACACATATACTTAGCCCATAGAAGACCCTTAATAAATAGGGGCTTCATTCTTTTCCTTCATGTAGTTTATGAGTCAGTATTAGTGATCTTGAAAGACTTTGGACAGTGAGAATGTAGCAAACATCATTCTTTTTAAACTTTTCCTATAGTATGAATGCAAATGAACATTTTGTTAAACAAAGTAATATAAATAAATGGGGAAGAACCATGTGTTTCTAACTTTAAAAAAAGACATCCTGACTAAAGGGGAGGATAAAGATAGGTACTAGATCTGTGATTTTCTAAATAGAGTAAATGGCTGAGTTTTCCTTTTACCTGGCTCTTTTCAACAATGAGGCAGTTCAAGGTAATTTCAATAACTTGTTATGGGAAGTGCCATCTACATCCAGAGAGAGATCTATGGAAACTGAATGTAGATTAAAGCATAATATTTTCATCTTATTTTTTCTTGTTCTTATTGGTTTGCTTTATTTTTTTCTTTCTCATATATTTGTTCCTTTTGATTTGATCTTTCTTGTGAAGCAGAAAAGATATGGAAATATGTTTAAAAGAATTGTATGTTTATCCTATATTGCATTGCTTGCTGTCTTAGGGAGCAGGACGGGGAGAAAGGGAGAAAAATTTGGAATGCCAAGTTTTGTAAAAGTGGTTGTTGAAAGTTATTTTTACATGTATTTAAAAAAATAAAATACTATTAAAAAAGAAAACTCCTATCAATGAAGGTTATGATCTAAAAAATAAAATGTTGTCTGACTTGCCTAAGTTCATATGGCCAGTATGTGCAAGAGGCAGAAATTAAACCTGGCTCTCTATCCACTTCATAACACAACTTCTCATAGAAGACACGTCAATTTATTTGGTTTAAAAATAAAAATTATAAATGACATTTGTGTACTTAAAAAAAGAATATATATCTTTATTATGAGTTACTTAACTTTTAGATTTCAAAGGAATAGCAAGCTATACATAATAGATTTGAACTTTCATTTACAGTTAAGTTTTTTCTGTTCTGCTATTACAGAAATGCTTGTTTTCTTTCTTGAGTTCAGAATTTTAAAAAGAAAGAAAAAAGAATAATGCATAAAATGAATGAAATGATATGAAGCAAGCAGGCTGCAAAGAATTTTAAAAGCTAACCTGTAGATTTATATTTGATTATGGAGATAATATGGAGCCACTTGGTTGGAGTGGGGAGAGCAGTATGATTAGAGAGACACCACCATTCATTGTTTCCAGGTTGTTGGTGGCCAGGTAAGAAAGCATGGGTGAATAATGTATTAGTTATTTTATTTTATGAAGATAAGTTTTCAAGATATTTTAGGACAGCTATTGAAAAGTATTACAAGTATTAAAAATAAAATATTTAAAGCATTACTAATTTTAGATGATTACTCATGTCATCCAACTACTTAGTTTATTGTGTGAGAATACAAGTGTGCAAATTTGTCAATGCATGGATAAAATTTTTTGAACCCACTATTGCATATGTGAAGATTTAAAGAAAAAGAAGACAATTCAGTCTACACTGCTAAATTATTTTAAATGACAATGTTACTTTTTCATTATGTAGTCAGTATATGTTTATCTTTAGCTATATTTTTTTCATTTTTAAAATTTTACTTTCTGTAAATTATATTTAATAAAATTGAATCAGATGCATTTTTATCCTTCACTGTTATATCAATGACATCATTAAACTTTATTTTAAAATTAAAAAAAGAAAAATTGTAAGAAAGTTTTTAAGAAAATATATTCATGCTATTCAATTTCACTATTTTCTAATTATACATTTTAATATAAAATAAATAGTAACAATTTCACATGAAAGCAAATGTTCTATAAGGGATGTGTGTGTGAGAGAAACTATTTTTCAAAACCTTCGGGCTTCTACTGCTATTTACAAGAATTCTTGTGTTAAAAATCTCAACAAAAAAAATAACTAATATAAATGGCATCAGTGACAACATGGTACAGCTATTGGCAAGCTTACTTTAAAGCCATGGAAATATAGGTGTAAATATTACCTAACAATCTTTGTGACAATATACAAGTCAGTGAAACACTCAGTAGTCTCAGAAGATCTCTAAGGTAACAAGTTTCAGAGAATTTGTTGGCTTCTACTGGAAGAGGGAAACAGGTGTTCCATCTAACCATGAAATCACAGTTTTACTTCCTATGCTAAAATGTAGTTACATGTTATTTTTCAGGTAATGATAGCCAAGACCAGATGTGTCCCAGTATTGCCATGTGACAATATTAATTGCTTGAGCCAATCCTTTGAAGTCACCGCGAGGAAATTTATGCCCTCTCAATCTGGGACCAGCCTAGGTACCACCTGTTTTCTGCCACCTATATAAATAATAGAAATGCTAATTTAGGACAGAAACGCTTTATTTTCTTTTATCAGTATAAATCTGTTCCTTGTTTCTTTATTTCACAGTACAAATTTTTTGAATTGTACAGTTATTAAGAATTGAATTATGGGGGGGCAGACCCAAGATGGAGAACTGCAGACAGCATTCTCTGTGAGCTCCTGAGACCTTCCCTCAGACCCAGGCAAATTGAGCCTCCGAACTGGTTTTGGAGTGAGGGCTCCACCAAACACTTGGACTTCTATCAACAATCTACTTTGAAAAAACTCTGGGGGAGGTTAGCCTCAGGGGAATCTGCCATTGGCCTTGATCAGACCCCAGCACACCCCAGGTAGAAGTTGGACTGCAACAGAGGCGGATTTTAGGCACCCAGGAAGCACCTGGGAGACACCTGGGCCACTTTGCTCTGCTTGTGGGCAAGTACTTTGGCAGATCTGCCTTTGGTACAGGGTGGATTGAGAGCAACTGAAAATGTGGTCCTAGTGCAGATCTAGCTTCCCAGCCTCAGACCAGAAGTCAACTCGGCAAACTGTCCCAGGGCAAATTGAAACTGAGGCAGAATCACCTGCTAGTGACTGATACTTCAGCTCAAAACCATGAGTAAGAAGCAGAAGAGAGCTCTCACCATAGACAGCTTTTACAAAGAGAAAGTAGAGAAGTCCCCAGATCCTGAGATTCTGAAAACAATCCCAGATGAAGCCACAAAGGCGGACATAAGCTGGTCTCCCTTTCAGAAGGCTTACTGGAAGATTGCATGAAGAATCTCAAAAGAGAGCTAGACGAAGAATGGGGAAATAAATTGAGATCACTGCAACAGAGATATCAAAAACTGGAAAACAGGACTGGTGAATTGGAAAAAGAAAACAATTCACTGAAAAATAAAATTGGTGAATTGGAAAAAATCACCAATTCACTGGAAAATAAAAATGGTGAATTAGAAAAAGACAACAATTCATTCAAAAACAAAATTGGTGAATTAGAAAAAGACAACAATTCACTGAAAAATAAAACTACCAAAATAGAAAAAGAATGCATTGAATCAAGAAATTCAACTGGCCAGCTACAAAAGGAGCTAAAAAAGATAACTGAAGTAAATGATATTTTAAAAATTAAAATTGAACAAATAGAAGCAAATGACTCAATAAGACTTCAAGAATCAGTCAAACAAAAACAAAAAAATGAAAAAATAGAAGAAAATATGAAATATCTCCTAGGAAAAACAACTGAATTGGAAAACATATCCAGGACAGACAATCTAAGGATTATTGGACTCCCTGAAAGCCATAATGAAAAAAAGAACCTTCATGCTATCTTCCAGGAAATCATGAAAGAGAAGTGCCCTGATGTTTTAGAATCAGAAGGCAAAATTGGCATTGAAAGAATTCACCGATCACCTCCTGAAAGAGACCCCAAAATTAAAACCCCAAGGAATATCGTGGCCAAATTTCAGGACTATCGCACCAAGAAAAGGATATTACAAGCAGCTAGAAAGAAACAATTCAAATACCAAGGAATTGTAATTAGAATTACACAAGATCTGTCAGCTTCCACATTAAAGGATCGAAGAGCCTGGAATCAGATATTCCGAAAGGCAAAAGAACTTGGACTACAGCCAAGAATAAGTTATCCAGCTACAATGAGGATCATCTTCCAGGGAAGAAGATGGTCATTCAATGATACAGGAGAATTTCACCTATTTCTAATGAAAAGACAAGAACTGAACAAAAAATTTGACCTCCAAATATAGAACTCAAGAGAAGCATAAAAAGGTAAAAAGGAAAGAACTCTTGAGAACTATATTTCTACTATAGGTATCCTTAAAGAATGGGGGTATAATTTGATTTTTTTATAATAATGGAAAAGAAATTAGAGGTGGAAGGGATATCATACTGAAAAAGAAAAAGAGGGGAAAGGAGGCAAAATAAAGTAAAAATAAAGGAAGTAAAATAAGGCAAAATCTCATAAAGAAACATAGAAGATCTAATATAATTGAGGGAAAGAAGGGACAGGGATGAGTATTGTGTAAACCTTACTCTCATTAGATTGACTCTAAGAGAGTATATCAGACACATTTGGCTTCATAGAAAGGCCTGACCCTCTTTGTGGGAAGGTGGGAGGAAAAGGAGGAAAGGAAAAGGATAAATTAATAATAGGATTAGGGGAAAGGTATAAAGCAGAGGGAGGGACTCTAAAGAGGGGAGGACTATTGGTGGGAGGTGGTCATCAAAAATAAAGTACTGGGGAGAGGGGAAGGGAGAGAGGGGAAAGGGAAGAGAAAATCATAACTCTGGGTAAATAAGATGTCAGGGAATACAGATATAGTTATTTGAACTGGGAATGTGAATGGAATGAATTCTCCCATAAAACAGAAGTGGGTAGCAGACTGGATTAAAAGCCAGATTCCTACAATATGTTGTTTACAAGAAACACATCTAAAACATAGAGATACATACAGAGTGAAGATAAAGGGCTGGAGCAGAATCTTCTATGCTTCAGGTGAACAAAGAAAGGCAGGGGTAGCAATTATTATCTTGCATCAAGTAAAAACAAAAATAGATCTAATTAAAAGAGATAAGGAAGGAAACTATATTTTACTAAAGGGTACCATAGACAATGAAGTGGTATCAATACTTAAAATATATGCAGCAAGTGGTATAGCATCCAAATTCCTAGAGGAGAAACTAACAGAGATGAAAGGAGAAATAGACAGTAATACTATACTAGTGGGGGATCTCAACCTTGCTCTCTCAGAATTAGATAAATCAAATGAGAAATCAATAAGAAAGAAGTTAGGGACATAAACAAAAGGCTAGAAAAGTTAAGTATGATAGATCTCTGGAGGAAACTGAATGGTGATAGAAGGGAGTATGCTTTTTTCTCAGGGGCTCATGGAACTTATACAAAAATTGATCATGTGTTAGGGCATAAAACCCTTAAAATCAAATGCAGAAAGGCAGAAATAGTAAGTGCATCTTTCTCAGATCATGATGCAATAAAACTCACATGTAATATAAAGCCAGGAGAAAATACAAGTTAATTGGAAATTAAATAATCTAATCCTGAAGAATGAATGTGTAAAAGAGCAAATTATAGACACAATCAATAATTTTATCCAGGAGAATGACAATAATGAGACAACATACCAAAATTTGTGGGACATGGCTAAAGCAGTTATAAGGGGTAATTTTATATCTCTAGATGCTTACTTGCATAAAACAGAGAAAGAGAAGATCAATGAACTGGGCTTACAATTGAAAAAGCTAGAAAAATACCAAATTAAAAACCCTCAATTAAATACCAAATTTGAAATTCTGAAAATTAAAGAGATCAAAAAATTGAAAATAAGAAAACTATCGAATTAATAAATAAAACTAAGAGTTGGTTTTATGAAAAAACCAACAAAATAGATAAGCCTTTAGTTAATTTGATTAGAAAAAGGAAAGAGGAAAATCAAATTGTGAGTCTCAAGAGTGATAAGGGAGAACTTTCCTCCAATGAAGAGGAAATTAGAGTAACAATTAGGTGTTTGTTTGCCCAACTTTATGCCAATAAATTTGATAATGTAAATGAAATGGAGGAATATTTGCAAAAATATAGATTTCCTAGGTTAACAGAAGAGGAAATAAATTATTTAAATAACCCCATATTGGAAAAAGAAATAGAACAAGCTATTTACCAACTCCCTAAGAAAAAATCTTTAGGCCCAGATGGATTTACATGTGAATTTTACCAAACCTTCAAAGAACAATTAATCCCAATACTATATAAACTATTTGAAAAATTAGGGAAAGAAGGTGTACTACCAAACTCCTTCTATGACACAGACATGGTGCTGATAGCTAAACCAGGTAGGGAGAAAACTGAGAAAGAAAACTATAGACCCATTTCCCTAATGAATATTGATGCAAAAATTTTAAATAAGATTCTAGTAACTAGATTACAGAAAGTCATCCCCAGGATAATACACCATGACCAAGTAGGATTTATACCAGGAATGCAGGGCTGGTTCAATATTAGGAAAATTATTAGCATAATCAATTATATTAATAACCAAATTAATAAAAACCATATGATTATCTCAATAGATGTAGAAAAAGCCTTTGATAAAATCCAACACCCATTCCTACTAAAAACACTGGAGAGTATAGGAATAAATGGGCTTTTCCTTAAAATGATTAGTAGTATCTACTTAAAACCTTCATCAAGCATCATATGTAATGGAGTCAAACTAGAACCATTCCCAATAAGAGCAGGAGTGAAACAAGGCTGCCCACTGTCACCATTATTATTTAATATTGTCTTAGAAATGTTAGCTTTGCATTGCAACATTATTAATATGTAGTGGACTTCCTAGGGGAAGGTAGGGGACTGGGGGTAAAATTTGTAATGGAAAGTTTTGTAAAGATCAATGCTGGGGAACTACCCATACATATGTTATACAAATAAAAAGCTTTAAGAAGTTCAAAAAAAATAAATAAATATGTGCAAACCTTTTAAACATTTCCATATTGATTGTGTTGTATAGGAAAAATCAGACCAATAGGGGGGAAAAACACAAGAAAAAAGCAAATAAACAAAAAGGTGAAAATACTGTGCTTCAAAAAACAAAAAGAAAAGAAATTTTAACTTTGGCAGTAAGAGAAGAAAAAGAGATTAAAGGAATTAGAGTAGGGAATGAGGAAACTAAATTATCACTCTTTGCAGATGACATGATGGTATACCTAGAGAACCCTAAAGACTCAACTAAAAAATTACTAGAAACAATTCACAACTTTAGCAAAGTTGCAGAATACAAAATAAATCCACATAAATCATCAACATTTCTATATATTACCAATAAAGTTCAACAGCAAGAGATACAAAAAGAAATTCCATTCAAAATAACTGTTGATAGTATAAAATATTTGGGAATTTATCTGCCAAGGGAAAGTCAGGAACTATATGAACTAAACTACAAAACACTTTCCACACAAATAAAATCAGACCAATCAATTGGAAAAACTTACAATGCTCATGGGTAGGCCGAGTGAATATAATAAAAATGACAGTACTACCCAAACCAATTTACTTATTTAGTGCCATACCAATCAAACTCCCAAGAAATTATCTTACAGATCTAGAAAAAATAGTAGCAAAATTCATTTGGAAGAACAAAAGGTCAAGAGTTTCAAGAGAATTAATGGAAAAAAAAGGCTGATGATGGTGGACTTGCTGTACCAGATCTAAAACTATATTACAAAGCAGCGGTCATCAAAACCATTTGGTACTGGCTAAGAAATAGAGTAGTCGATCAGTGGAATAGGATGAAATCATAAGATTAACTAGGCAATAACTATAGCAATCTTGTCTTTGATAAACCCAGAGACCCCAGCTTCTGAGATAAGTACTCACTATTTGACAAAAAATGGTGGGAAAATTGGAAACTAGTGTGGAAGAAATTAGGGCTTGACCCACATCTAACACCACATACCAACATAAGATCTATATATAAAGAGTGATACTATATGTAAATTAGAGGAACGTAATATAGTTTACCTTAAAGACTTATGGAGATGGAGTAAATTTATGTCCAAAGAAGAACTGGGACTCTTAATTGAAAACCAGATAGATAACTTTGACTATATTAAGTTAAAAAGTTTTTGTACAAACAAAACCAATGCAGTCAAGATTAGGAGAGAAGCAATAAATTGGGAAATCATCTTTACATTTAAGGGTTCTGATAAAGGTCTCATCTCTAAAATATATAGAGAATTGTCTCATATTTATAAAAATTCAAGCCATTCCCAAATGATAAATGGCCAAAGGATATGAACAGACAATTTTCAGAGGAAGAAATTAAAACTATTTATAGTCATATGAAAAGGCGCTCCAAATCACTATTGATCAAAGAAATGCAAATCAAAACAACCCTGAGGTACCACTACACACCTGTCAGATTGGCTAAAATGACAGGAAAAGTTAATGATAAATGTTGGAAGGGATGTGGGAGGGCTGGGACACCATGCATTGTTGGTGGAGCTGTGAACAGATACAGCCATTCTGGAGAGCAATTTGCAGCTATGCTCAAAAAGTTATCAAACTGTGCATACCCTTTGAACCAGAAGCATTTCTGTTTGGCTTGTATCCCAAAGAGGTCATAAAAGAAGGAAAGGGCCCCACATGTGCAAGAATGTTTGTGGCAGCCCTTTTTGTAGTGGCTAGAAACTGGAAACTGAATAGATGTCCTTCATTTGGAGAATGGCTGAATAAATTATGGTATATGAATAGTATGGAATATTATTGTTCTGTAAGAAATGACCAGCAGGACGATTTCAGAGAGGCCTGGAGAGACTTGCATGAACTGATGCTGAGTTAAATGAGCAGAACCAGGAGATTATATACCGCAACAACAATACTATATGACGATCAATTCTGATGGACATGGATCCCTTCAACAATGAAATGTTTGAAACCACTTCCAATTGTTCACTGAAGAAAGCCATATACACTCAGAGAGAGGGATATGAAATGTGGACCACAACATAACATTCCCATACTCTTGATTGATGTTTGCTTACATTGTGTTTCCTTTATCTGATATGTCTTTTGTGTAGATACGTTTTTTCTTGTACAACAATGATAAGTTTGGAAATATGTATACATATATTTGATTTGTCAAGTATTTTAACATAATTGACATGTAGTGGATATCCTGCCATCTAGGGGAGCGGTGGGGAGTTGGAGGGAAAATTTTGTAACAGAAAGCTATGTAAGGATTAATGTTGAGGAATTACCCACACATACATTATCCAAAAAAAAATAGAATTGAATTATGTAGTTTGTACAATTATATAGAGAATTGAGACAACCATTAAAAAGTCCTTTGGTAGGAAAGATGAGTCATCAGTATGCTGACTGATTTTTGTTTTGATAATAGATCATGCATATTCACTCACCATTAAACTTTGCATCTCCATGCTTATCTTTGTTCATGCATATATTCATTACTGCTATTTTCATTAAAAAAATTAGTAGACATCCATGAAATGTATTATACTTTTTACTATGTGAGATATAAAGAGAAACAAGATTGCCTTTTCTCCAGGAATTTAGAATCTACTGCATGTAATCACTTCCTAAGGCTAGAGAAATATGAACAGAAAAATAACAAAAATCCCAGTCAGTTGTTACATTTTTAATATTGTATTTAAAAGAATACTTAAAAGGAATTGCGAAATTAAACAGAATCTTTTCAATTTTCAGAATTTATCTTAAATTTAAAAATATATGATGTATAGGAACAAGTGCTCAAGCAACCACAAAGAGAATGAATAAAGGAAAAGAAATTTTAAAAAAATAAACCCTTGCTTTGGGCCAACTGTGAGAATCCAAATAGAATAGGAAAGATAGTCTCTGTCCACAAAGATCTTACCTTGTTTTTGGAAGAAATAACTCATGTAAGGCAGTACTAGCCTAGGAGGATTATTTTTTTTAAACATTAGAGGATATATAATGGAGTCAAATCATAGCAAGGTAAAACACCCTTTCCAGAAGTAACAGAAATAATTTTGTTATGTTTCTAGAACTCAAAGTCAAAGATTAAGGGACAACAAGGCAATGGATGAGGTGATAACCAAGTACTGAAGTCAGTAATTACTAGAGATGAGACTACCTGCAATAGATGAATGAGGCAACAACCTCCTCAGGAAAGAAGTTTTCCATAGCAGGATTTTCAGGGATAAAAATGTTAATTCTTTCAGATGAGTTTTTTGGTTGAGGGGAGAAGGTAAATAGCAATGTCTGGCTAGGAGATGCTTAATAAGTAGAGAATTTTAGTTATTTATTGGTGCTCTTACTATGTTGTTATTTAAACATTGACTAAATTGATACATTATTTCAATCCTGCCAAATACTATATGGTGTATAATTTCTCTTTTATCCACAGATATTTTTCCTTCTTTTCAGTATCAATTTACTTTGTGTACTTTCCAATATTTTAGCAGTCTTAATGCCCTAAAACATTTAAAATATTACTTTAAAATTTGGACATTTGGGGGAGTACTCTTTTCTTAAATACTTTCCACAGTTTCCTTCTTGCCTTTGTAGATGGTTTTATGAGCTTCTGTGATTGAAAAAAAGTCATCCTGTGATATCCAACTCTTTGGTTAGAGCTAACTACAATATCCATAACCCATCACTGGGACCATACCCAGAATCTCTTCAAACAATTGCCAGAGCTTAGATATTGCTGGCAATGCCAAAGTGTCTGGCACATAGTAAGTGCTCACCAATTTTTTTTTTATTCATTCACTTACACATTCCCTTCAGGTATATGCAAGTCATTTAGTCAAGAGATATATGCAAGTCATTAAGAGCTAAAGAAAATAAAAATAACTATGTAGGAGCAATAGATGCACAATAATTCTATACACATAAATATGTTGCTATGCTTATATATATGTATATACCTATATTTTATATATGTGTATATATAAGCATACGTATGTGTATGTGTGTGTGTGTGTGAATAATTGATAGGTAATCATAGAAGGAAGGAGCCCTGGGAAAAGTGAAAAACTTATTGAAGAAAGTAAGAATTGAAGGAAACCACAATCACTAACAGGCAGAAGTGAGGAGTTAGGTTTATCTCAACTCCTTCTTGAGGACTCAGAAGAAGGCAAATGCATGCTTACATTATTATTGTTATTCATTATATAGCAACATAAGTTCTTACTACATGCAAAGTGTTGTGTTTGTCCTGGATAATATACTAAGACAAATATGAGATGGTCTTTGTTCTCAAGGGACATTTTCAAAACACATTCTTTAAGGTAAATTGTTTACTTCAGTTATTTCTTTCTAATGGTGAAGGTTTCCAGACTGCATGAACCTAGAATATATAAATCATTGATTTTTTTTCCATGAGTGATTGTTTATTATTTTAGTTGTTGCGGTCACCTTTTGACCCAATTTGGGATTATTTTGGGAAAGATATTGCTGAGCTTTGCAATTTCATTCTCCAGGTCATTTTACAGATGAGGCAAACAAGGTTAAGTGATTTGTCCAGGATAACCTAGTATCAAAGCCATATTTGAACTCGGGATGTCAACTCCAACCATCTAACTGTCCATTATGAGGAGGAAAAGTATTAAAAATAAAGATACATAAGAGGTGATCCAGGTGATCCACTGACAATTATTTCTAAATATTTTGTTGTTGTTGTTTTTGAAAGTTCAGCATAAGGAAGATAGGAAACATGATCAGAAAACATTGTTTTGAAACAAGTTTTCAATGCAAAATTCCATTCAGTGAAATAACTTGCTAGCTAAGAAATAAGGGTCAGCCTTACATTTGTTCATTGAAAACATTTATTGGCAGTTATATGGAAAGTCAGTCTTACTACTTCAGTAGCTTCCTTCATGGAGTGTGTTTATTATATCTGTAAAGGGACTTATTACATTTTTATTTGTTTAAATAAGGTGAACCTAGTAATATAATAGTCTTCTATTGAGTTTCTGTGTTGATTTTTAATTTAAGTCCCATGTTGCTATTGTGATGGAGATAAAGAGAAATTACACTTGTTGTTTATTTGAGCATTTTGAGGTCTTTCAGTAAGGGCCTAGATATTAAATGTCATGATCTGTAAAGAGTTTCTAAAAGCTGGAAAAATAACTGCAACACCAAATATATGTTAAGAAAATAAACTTGCCAAAGGAATTTCCAAGAAATGCTTAAGGGAAAAAACAAAAAAAAGAAGTATAAATATGAGATTAAATTAAATTATATATAGACATGTAACTATAATGATAATTTTCTTTTAAGGAAATATACTATCTTCCTGAGAATTTATGCCTATCTACTTTGACCTTTACAATAATGGGAAGCATAACCATTGTCTATGATCATGTCACACAGGAATATAATTATGCAAAAAAAGTTATGCAAAAAATATACTATATACACACAATACACATACATATATATGTATATATATATATATTTATTATCTGAGCTGAAGAAGAAAATCACATTCACAATTACTTCCAGAGCCACTGGACACTTCTTTAGTTATTCTCTACTCAATCTAGACCTGAAGAGTTAAAATAAACTAATCTGTTTTTCAAATTACATAGTGGAAGTTAAACATATTAGAAGAAATTAGCAGGGTATATATAACAACAAACCTGCTATCAAATGGATACTTAATTTGATTGTGAACTTAAATTATCTCCCAAATTAAGTGAAGACAAGAATTTATTTGAAAAAAAATGTATGAAAAAAAAGGAAAACAGAAAAGAAATGCAAAACAAAATAAAAGAAAATAAAAGAGAACATTGTCATGTGCCTAATAGAACATCAGGGAGGATTCGAAATATATAACAATTATCAGCTCAAGAAAGCATGTGTGTGTGTGTGTGTGTGTGTGTGTGTGTATGTGTATGGCACATATACATATACGTGTACAAGAAATTATATCCATGGATGATCCTTTTTTTCTTTACTTGTAAATTGTTTTTTGGTTCTCTTTTGCTCATATTATTTACTTTATTCTTTTTTTCCCCATTTCATCCCTCCCTTACTACTCCCAAGCAAGATACATTTAAGAAAAGATATATTTATGTGTATATATATATATATATATATATATAGATATATACATACATACTTACATACACTTATACCCACCCTACATACACACAAATGTCTTTCCTATCCTTGCTGTCTCTTTAATTAAATTCTGTTCCATAACTTGTCTTGCTATTGCTTAATTTCCCCCTAGCCAAGGATCCCTCTCTCATCTTTTTCCCTCAACCTTTGCTTCCCCATCTGCCCATCTCTCTCCCCTTATTTTTTAATAGATTTTGGAGGGTGTATGACCTTCACGGTATGTTTGTGTATATTCATACATATACATATACATATATATTTATATGTATATGTATGTGTGTGTATGTATTTGAATTTTTTTTTTAATTGGGAGGATTCTGGGAAGATAGCAGAGCAGGTTGGTGAATTTCAAAAATCTCCCAATTTCCCTCACAAATATAACAAAGTCATGCCACGGGGTGAATATAAACTTGGGGAAAATCAAGAAGACATGGAGCAGAATTGGGATCCTTCAAATGCAACCAGAGAAAATCTGAAGAAAGGCTCCAGGCTGGGGATTAACCTGTGTGAAATGCAAACATCTCTGGGCTATCTCTCCAGAAACTTCAAGTGGTTCTGGAGGAACCACAGTGACTTTCACCTCCCTGACTGTTTCTGGAGTTGGGGGTTGAGTCCAGGAGGACTGAATAAATTTCCACTAATTGGGATGGCTGGGCCTAGCTGTGCTGTTAAGATGTGAGAAGGAACCAGAATCTGATGAATGCAGAAACATTTGGGCAAGGGCTCTGCTGACTATGGGCACTTGCAGGAGGGTTGGAGTCCTTGGTTTAGTGTTCTTGGTCAGAGTTGAGAGCTGAAGGGAAACTTGAGACACCATCCCCCCACCCACAATTAGCTTACACTAATACCTCTATCTTTTTTTTTTTTTTTGGCTGAGGCAATTGTGGTTAAGTGACTTGCCCAGGGTCACACAGTTAGGATGTATTACATATCTGAGATCAAATTTGAACTCAGGTCCTCCTGACTTCAGGGCTGGTGCTCTATCCATTGTATCACCTAGCTGCCCCCAACTAATGCCTCTTTTTAAAAAAATGAATTAAATAGCAAAAAAGAAAGAACCCTACCATTGAAAATATTAGGGGAACAGGGAAGCCTGGGATTCATCTTCAGAGAAGGATGCTTTAGTAAAAAGAAAAAAAAAAGCTTCTACCCCAAAGAATAACATGAAAATCCTTACCTAGACAGAATTTATGGAAGATCTCAAAAAAGAATTCAAAAATCAAATGAGATTCCTTGGGGGAAAAAATAAAGAAAAAACTTAAAACTATCCAAGAAAAACAAGAAGCTTAGGGGAGAAAAAAACTAACCAACTAGAAAAAGAAGTCAGAGTCTCACAGATAAAAAAAAATGCTTTGAAAATTAGAATTTGGAAAGGGGAAGCCAGTGAAGCTAAGAGAAACCAAGAAATACCAAAACAGATTATAAGGAATGAGAAAATAGAACAGAATATTGCAAATCTCACAGGCAAAACAATGCATCTGGAGAACAGATTAAGAAAAGAAAATACAAGCATAATTGGATTTTCAGAAAGTTGTGAGCAAAAAGAGAACCTTGACAGTAATGAAGAAAATAATCTGAGCATGTTATCCTGGAGTGATAAAATATGAGGGGAAAGTAAAAATAGAAAAAATCCACCAATCACCACCTTAAAGTTAACTTTTATGTGGAAAACACACAGGAATATTATTGCCAAATTTTTATACTCCATATCAAAAAGAAAATTTTGTGTGAAATAAGGAAAATGCAATTCAAATATATTGGTATCTTATTTTTTAAATGATAGTAAATATTTTTTTTTAAAAAAGCAAAAATAAAGAGACAGCAGTGACACTAGGGGATAACAAGAAAAAAAGCAAATTATATATTACTTCTGAAATTAGGAAATGAACATATTTATATCTTGCTTTGTTTAAAAATGCAATTATTAATATCCACCTTTTAAAGAAAGCATATGCTATTATATTCTATACTGGCATTGTTTATTTCTAAACAGAGCACTATCCTTTTATAATATTTTAATATATTTTGCAGTCATTTCTAAGTATTAGGAGAACTAGATTGTGGACAAACAACAAAGTTAGAAGTTAAGATTGATTTATCTGAATTGTATATTTTTCAACATTGCTTTTAACTTTCTTCTTTAACTGTTCCTTTTCCATTCAAAATCTCATGTATTTAGCTAAGGACACATCCTTACAAGTACTTTTGTGTTTAGGGGAAGTCTTCCCAATTTAAAAAGCAAGTTCTAAGCAGTCACAGATTTATGGTAGATCAGTTTCTACTTCAAAAAATGAAGGGAATGTATTTAGATTGAAAATATACTTTCAAAAGTTTTAATGAAAAATTTACCTTAGAAAATTCACCTCTATGTTCATGACTGCTTCAGTTCATACATCTTTCACACTAAAGTAATGCTTCTTTTTCTTTTTTTCTGCCTGTTTCATGTGGAAAATGAATATCATATAATTATTTTTTTTATCAGAAGCAATAAAAACCTGATTCTTTAACCGGCAGACTGAAGTAGCATAAAAGTTCTCCACGGGTCATTTTAAACCTTTTCCCTCCAAGGAAGTGACAAATGGAGAAATTTTTGCACCATGGAATTGGCAGGGAAGAACAGATGAATGAAAATGAATATTTATTGTTACTCTTACTTCCTTACTGTTAATAGTTCTAATCACTGTATTGAGTACAGTACAATTTCTGATCTCATTTAATATATATTTTATTTCTAACACTATACATAATACATTTTTGAGATTTAAAATTTTAAAAGAATTTCTTCCTCTTTAAAAAAATTGTGGTGTGTGTGTGTATGTGTGATGTTCTACATAATTTAGGTTTTCTGTCTTTCTTACAGAACCTTATTAACATTCAATTTTCTCTAACTTGGTTGACAAGCCTTGACAATTATCAAAGGTCAGTCTCAGTGGAGTGAAAAGGATGTTCAGCACAGCTCAGATATATTCTGGGAAAGCCAGTGAGAGACTTAATCAGAGCAAATCAAAAACAAGATGCTTAGTCCTGGCTCAGTAGGAGAGCAAATCAGAGGGGCAGTTTCCAGTCCCAGCTCAGAAGGTAAACTCTGGGAAACCAGGCTTTTCCTAGAAAGAGCAACCAAGTTATACACTGCAAAGACAAGGGGATCCCTGTGCTTAAAGCCAAGGCTCAGAGCTGCACAGGAACTGTGGGGCAGCACCCCCTTTGCCTCAATAGCAGGGCTCCACCATAAAAGTAAAAAAAAAATAAGAAAGAGGAAATATCAAAAGAAAAGGATACAAGATAAGCAAAAAACAGAAAAGAAACTTAAAAATAGAAAACCACTATGATGATAGGGCACACCAAAACACAAAATCACCAAAACAAATCAAAACAAAACAAGGACAAAATGTACACAGAAGAATTCTCAAAGAGTGATATGAATTGTTTTCAGACACAAAGAGGCTTCTTAGAAGTCCTCATAAAAGATTTAAAAAGGGAAATAAGAGAGGTAAAAGAAAAAATGAGAAAGAAAGTGAGAGGTATGCATGAGAGCATTAACAGTTAGGAAAAGGAAGGAATAATTGTCTAAAGAAAACAACTTGTTAAAAAAGTAGAAATAATTAAATGGAAAAAGAGATACAAAAGCTACCTGAAGAAAATCGCACATTAAAAACTAGAATAGATCAAATGGAAGCTAATGACTCTGTGAGACAGCAAGAATCAGTCAAACCAAACTAAAAATAATGAAAAAAATGGAAGAAAATATGAAATACCTCATTGGAAAAACAGCTGACCTGGAAAATAGCTGCAGAAGAGACAATTTTAAAATGATTGGCCTATCTGAAGTACATGACCAAAAAAAGAGCCTGGATAGCATGCATCAAGATATCATAAAGGAAAACTACCCCGATATACTAGAAACAAAGGGGAAAATACTCAGTGAAAGAATCCATTGATCACCTTTGGAAAGAGAACCCACAAAGAAAACCCGAAGGAACATGGTTGTGAAATTCCAGAACTACAAACTCAGGGAAAAAATGTTGCAAGCTGCCAGATAAAAATAATTCAAATATCAAGGAGCCATAGTCAGGATTACCAAGGTCTAGCAGCTTCAGCAATAAAGGATCTGAGGGCCTGGAATATCATATTCTGGAAGGCAAAAGACCTAAGGTTACAACCAAGAATTAATTACCCAGCGAGACTCAGCATCATATTTAAGGGGCGTCAATGAAGCTTCAATGAAGTGTGAGTTTTTCAATCATTTCTATTAAAAAAAAAAGAGAATGCAACAGAAAATTTAAACCATAAATACAGGATTCAAAAGAAGCATAGAAAGGTAAAAAGAGAAAAATATGTGTGTGTGTGTGTGTGTGTGTGTGTGTGTGTGTGTAATTTAAAGGTTAAACTCTTTAAATTCCTAGATAGGAAAGTGATATCTGTAACTCTTGAGAACTATATCTGTCACTGGAGCAGACAGAGTAGGGCATCACATGGACTGAGAATGTGGTTGTGAATGGACTCTGATGTGATAACATCAAAGAAAAAGATATTAAGTGGTGGGAAAGGGTCTATATTTAAAAAAGAGGAAATAGGAGGTATAATGGGACAATTACTTTACATGAAGAGGTGAAAAAGACCTTTTACAATCCAGGGAAAGAAGAGAGGGTGATGCGCATTGTCTGAAAATTGATGTCATCAGTTTGGTTCTAAGAGAAAATAACTTAATCATTCAGGTGGATATAGAAATTTATCTAACCCTTTAAAGAAGGAAGAGAAAGAGGGAAGTAAAGAGAAGATCAGGATAGAATGGGGATAAAGTTAAAAGTTAAAAAGGGAAAAAGTTAAAAGAAAGAGGAAAGGGATGACAGAAGATAAGATAGTGGGTGTGATGGGTTTAAAAATATCACTATGGACTGGGTGGAAATGGAGAATAAAAGTATATACAGGGAAAAAATAGGATGGAGGGAATTACAAAACATAATCATAACTATGACTGTCAATGGGATGAATTCTCTCACAAAATGGAAGCAACTAGCAAAGTGGATTTAAAAAAAAAAACAAAATCCTACAATATGTTTTTACAAGAAACACATTTGACACAGAGAGATACATATAAAGTAAAAGGCTAGAGCAGAATTTATTATGCATCACCTGATGTAAAATAGTAGTGAAAGCAATTCTGATGTTAGATTAAAAAAAAAAGTAAAACTAGATCTTATTAAAAGAGATAAGAATGAAAGTACATCTTCATCAATGGTATGAAGCGACTTGGCATAGGCCTATATCTCGCACCCCTACCAAAACAAAGTCAAAATGGGTACATTATTTGGGCATGACAGATGATACCATAAACAAATTAGGAGAGCAATGGATAATTTACCTATCAGATCTTTGGAGAAGGGAGGAATTTATGACCAAAGAAGAAGTAGAGAAGATTGTGAAATGCAAAATTGTCAACTTTGATTACATTAAATTAAAAAAGGTTTAAAAAAAACAAGAGCAACAGAAACAAGCTTAAAAGGGAAGTACAAAGTTGGGAAAAAGTCTTTACAAGTGTAATTGATAAAGGTCTCATTTCTAAAATATATAAAGAACTGTGGCAAATTTATAAGAATACAAATCATTTCCCACTTGACATATAAATGGTCAAATAATGTGAACAAATTTCAGATGACAAAATTAAAGCCATCTATAGCTACATGAAAAAATGTTCTAAATCACTATTGATTAGGAAAATGCAAATTAAAATAACTCTGAGGTATCACCTCACATCCCTCAGATTACCTCAGATGACAGAAAAATATACTGATAAATGTGGGAAGGAATGTGGGAAAACTGGAACACTAATGCATTGTTGATGGAATTGTGAAATGATCCAACCATTCTGGAGAACAATCTAGACCTGTGCCCAACAGGCTATCAAATTGTGCATATCCTTTCACCCAGCAGCAACATTACTCAGTCTGTATCCTAAGGAAATTTAAAAGAGGGAAAAAGATCCACATGGGCAAAAATGTTTGTAGCAGCTATTTTTGTGGTAGCAAACAAATGGAAAATGAGTAGCTACCCATCATTTGTGGAATGACTGAACAAACTGTGGTATAGGAAGGTAATAGAATATTATTGTTCTATAAAAAATGATGAACAAGCTGATCATAGAAAGTCCTGAAAAGATTTACATGAATTGAGTGAAACAAGCAGAACCAGGAATACATTTTACAACATAACTGATGATAAACTATGAAAACTTTGATTCTTATCAATATATCAGTGATCCAATGCAATCCCAGTAGTCTTTGGACAGAAAATGTTATCTGCATCCAGAAAATGAACTATGGAATCTAAATGTAAATCAACAATGCTATATTTGCTTTTTTCTGTATTTAATTGCTCCCATGGTTTTTCCTTTTTGCTCTGATTTTTCTCTCCCAACATGATTCATAAAGTAATGTGTATTTAAAACAAATAAATTTACTAGAAAATAATAATAAATAAAGCAAAGCAATTCATTTAAAATCTGTACAATATAGATTATTGGTACTTGTATATTGTCATAGAGCAATTCAGATATGCTTGATGGCATGATTATTGACATCAAAGACTGACCACTTTGAAAAAAAGCAAATATCCTTTAAGTTATTTCCATATAGCATTACTTAAGTTTAAACATGTAGTATTTTCATTTATATTAATTGGTTACTATAGTAAGACATTATGCTATGAAAAATACCTGAAAGACATTCTGACTAAAATAAAGTGCTTTAAAATAATATATTCTAAAGTTCAATTAATTTTTTTCTTACTTATCAGAATATAAACTGCCCTGATAAAGTGAATAATTTTATATTAAATAAACATATAGAAACACACTGAAAATAATTCACAATTTTGCCATCAAATTCATTTAGGTACATTTTAGTTTTACATACAATTTCAATTCAAATAAAATATTTATTTTTATTGTAATTGGTATTTTATTGGCATTTATTTCATTTTCATGCTTTTTTCCTATCTTCCCATAATATGACATCTTTTAATACTGTTATGTAATAAATACAGATGCATATGCACATAAAGATACAAATGAATATGTTTTAAATCATAGATGATGCATTTAAGGTAGCATTTCCATGTAATTAAAATCCATTTCAGAGCAAAGAGATTAACTGACAGATTCATGTTTTCTTCCCACGTATTTGTTTACATGTTCTATTGACAATCAATTAGGGTGTAGTTTTGTTTTTCTCAGATTCTATTAACAACATTGACCATCAATAAAAGTGATTAAACCTATTTTGAAATTTTTTCACTTAAATAGAAAAAATCCTGTGCTTTTCATTTACATCTTTCATATCTCCATCAGACTTCCTTTTCTATTCATCCCCCTGTATTTTCCTTGTATTCATTCTGAATATTTTGCTCCAGTTTTTAGTAATGTTTTTCCACATTCCCTTATTCATATCAATCTTGGTTATGTAATACTATTTTATTGAATTAATGCACCAACATTTTTTAAACATTAAGCCAATATTGGCATTTAGATTGATTTTTATCACGTTTAACTTAATACATATAATTTTATCATTGTCTTTGAAGATACAGAGCTTCTTAAATAATAACAAGACATGCAGAACATATTTTCAACAGTGGAATGATAAAATTAATGGAAATGATTATTTTTGTAACTTCTATTCCATACTGTCATATTATTCTTCAAAAAGATTTTGTACCTGCTATTTTACTAGCAATGGATGCCTATACCTTTTTCTTATCAGTCATGACAACCTTTTTCTTGCTAATTTGATTTATGTGAAGTTATGCCCTAAAGATGTTTTGTTTCTTTAAATAATCTGCTCAATTTCATTTTTAAACTGAATGATAATTCATTTCTTCTTGAAAATTATAATACTGCTTCACAAGTTGTTCTTTGAAGGACCTTCTGTTAATTATTTATTGTTTTTTTTTTCTTTTTTCAAATTTTTTTCTTTTTTTAAATGATGTTATTTTTCCTAATTACTCATGAAGACAGATTTTAGGATTCATCTTTTTTTTATTTTGAATTTCATCTTTTACCACCCTACTACAGCAAGCAATTTGATATAGGTGATATATGAGGAATTATGTAAAATGTATTTCCATACTAGTCATTTAAAGGAAGAAAAACAACAGAAGGAAAAAAAAACAGGAAAAAATAGCATTGTATATATTATGAGTCCTTTGGGATTTTCTTGAATCATTGTTTTGCTGAGAATAGTTTAGTCATTCACAATTAATCCTGTAGTATTGCTGTTACTGTTTATAATGTTTTCTTGATTCTACTTACTTCATTTTTCATCAATTCATATAAATTTTTAGGTTTTTCTGAAGTCAACCTGCTCTTCATTTTTTAATAACATAATGGTATTTCATTATTACCATATATTACAACATTTTTTGGTCATTTCCCAATTAATGCATATACCCTCAATTTCTAATTCTGTGCCCCCACAAGAAAATGAGCTGCTATAAATATTATTTTTATAAAATTAGGTCCTTCCCTCACCCTTTAAAAATATCTTTGAGATATAGATCCAGTCATGTTATTGCTGGATCAAAGGGTATGTATAATTTAATCCTCCTTTGGGCATAGTTTAATAACCTGTCTTTTAAAGTTTACATAATAACAACATATCAACTGATCTATTTTATTTGATCAAGCAATCAATCAGTGAGTATTTATTAAATGACTTCTATATGTTAAATAGTGCCCTTGGCAGTGGGAATTTAAATGTAATTAAAAAAATAATAATAAACAAAACTTACAAGGAGTTTATATTCAAATGAAAAAAATCTATATTCAAAGGAAAAATTCTGTCTCTAGGATAGTTTTACAATAAATAGATAATTCTCTACAAAAAGAAAATTACCCATAGAGAATGAAAGATGGTTCATTTATGAACCCTGTGAAAATGTACTAAATTTCTATAAAGCTGGAAGAGTCATCCTAAATCATAGCTTCTCAAAAAACTGGGAAACAATTTTTACATCCAATGTTTCTAATCATTTCTAAGGTATATAGAGAATTGATTCAAATTTAGAAGAATACATCTTATTCCCCTGTTGATAAATGATCAAGGGATATGAACAGACAAGTTCGAGATGAAAAAATTAAAGCCCATTTCTAGTCATATGAAAAAATGGTCTAAATCACTATTAGTTAGAGATTTGCAAATTAAGACAACTCTGAGGCACACTAATTCATTGTTGTTGAAGTTATGAAATGATCCATCCATTCTGGAGAGCAATCTGGAATTATGCCCAAAGGCCTATAAAAATGTGTATGATGCCCTTTGACTCAGCAGTGCCATTACTGGGTTTGTATCCCAAGGAAATCATAAAGGAGGGAAAAGGATACACATGTGCAAAAAAATGTTTGTAGCAGCTCTTTATGGTTAACAAAGAATTGGAAAAAGAGTGGATGCCCATTAGTTGGAAAATGGCTGAACAAGATGTGGTATATGAAGGCAATGGACCATTATTGTTCTATAAAAAATGATGAACAAACTGATTATAGAAAGGCCTGGAAAGATTTATATGAACTGATGCTGAGTGAAACAAGCAGAACCAGGAATACATTGTACACAATAACTACAAGAATGTGCCATGATCAACTATGAAACGGTTCTTCTCAGTAGTTCAATGATCCAAAGTAATCCAAATAAACTTTGGATAGAAAATGCCATCTGCAACCAGAAAAATAACTAAGGAGACTAAATGTAAATCAACACATGTTATGGTCACTTTTATTGTTTTTTTGTCTCCCATAGTTTTTCTTCTTTTCACTGATTTTTCTGTCAACATAATTCAAAGAACAAAGTGTATTAAAAATAAATAAACAGAAAAAAAGGCAACTCTGAGGTACCACCTTAGATCTCTGAGATCCACTAAGATGACAGGAAAAGATTATGTTGGAGGGCATGTGGGAAAACTGTAATGCTAATACATTGTTGTTGGGATTGGGAACTGATACAATCATTCTTGAGATCAATTTGGAATGTTGCTGAAAGAACTATTAAACTGTGCATATCCTTTCATCCAGCGATATCTCTATAGGATCAGTATCCCAATGAAATCATCAAAAAGGAAAGAACCCACACATATAAAAATTTTGTATTAGCCTTTTTTGTAATGTCAAGTAACTGGAACCTGAGTGGATGCCCATTAGTTGAGGGATGACTGAATAAGTTATGCTATATGAATTTAATGAAATATTTTTTCTTCTATATGAAATGATGAACAGACTGAATTCAGAAAAGCCTGGAAAGACTTACACAAACTGATGCTAAATGAAGTGAGTAGAACCAAGGAAATATTGTACACAGCAACAAGATTTTGGGATGATCAATTCCGATGGACATGGCTTTTATCAACAATGAGGTGTTCATTCCAATAGACTTGTGATGGAAAGAACCATCTGTATCAAAAGTGAGGACTATAAAGACTGAAGGTAGATCACAACAGTATTTTCACTTTGTTATTCTTTGCCTGTTTTTTTTTTCCTTTCTCATTTTTCAACCCTTTTGATCTGATTTTTCTTGCACATCATGATATATGAAAATGTTTAGAAGAATTGCATATATTTAACTTAGATTTAATTGCTTGCTGCCTAGGAAAGGGGGGGATGTGAAAAGGTAGGGAGAAAAATATGAAAGACAAGGTTTTGTAAGTGTGTGAAGGTTAAAAACTATTTTCATTTGCATTTTCAAAAATAAAAAGCTATTATTATTTTTGAAATAAATCATAGCTTCTTTACGTTAATTTTTTAGTTTAAAATCAATGGCTTGTATACTCACAAACTTGGCTATTATGGGCATATTATTCTTGTTTAATACTTAAGGAATCTGAAGTCTGGAGATGTTGAATAATTCAACAAGGCAAATATTTTCTCCACTCATTTAGACTGTTTCACTGTCATATATTATGTGTTAACCATTGGTAAAATCCTTAATTTGAGAGCTTTAAGAAACCCATGACATTGATTTAGTCAAATGGGGTCGATTAGAATTTATGAAGCACCCACATAATACTGGACTAAGCACTGAGGATAAAAAGATAAAAACAGAAGTTGGCTTCAACATGATTTCAGCCTAATGAGGGGAGACAGAATGCAAAGAACTCTGTATGAACAAGATATTTAAAGAATTAATTGGAGATAATCAGCGAGCACTAGTGTTAAAGAGACAAATTGTAATACTTTTAAAAATGAAAAGCTAAGACATTATTTTTTATATAATACTATATCCTCCTGGTTTGTAATAGCCATTGGTGACATTTATATAGTTTTAGAGAGAACACATACACACACAAGCACACCACACACATACTTTTCTATACCTATCAATTTATATTAATTACCCTGTAATTGAATTTAGGTTTATAAAGTTTAAATGCCTTGATCATGATCCCCAAATTAAATGTTTGTCAAAGATGAAATTTAAATTCAAGTTTTCCAATTCTTTGTCATGAGTCCCATTGCATAAGGTTGTTTTATAGTTATGTTTAATAGTTTTATGGTATAGAAAAAAAATCAAACATTGAATGTGTAAGTAAATCATCCTCTCTAGGATTTTTCCAGTTTATTTATCTGTAAATTCTGGGGATTGGATGAAGAGAAGGGCAGCTAGGTAGCACAGTGGGATGTGTGCCAGCCCTGGAGACCAGAAGACTCATCTTCTTGAGATGAAACCTTGCCTCAGACGCTTAACTATGGAACCCTTGGTGCTTAAACTAGTTTACCTCAGTTTCATCAAAAGTAAAATGAGCTAGAGAAGGAAGTAGCAAATCACTTCATTATATTTGCCAAGAAAACCCCACCTGGAGTCATGAAGAATTGAATATGACTGAAAATCTGGCTCTAAGATCTTTTCCACGTCTAAATCTCATTGTAGCATACACATTATCTTTAGTATATTTTTGTTTTATGTGAGTGATAGTTTATGGAAGGAAAGTATAAAAATGTATTTTCCACATTACGTTATATAAGTGATCACATCCACCCTTGAAATTTGAGGGTCTTTGTTTTTTTTTTTGGTTGTAGTATGGAACATGAAAGAATTAGTAGAATAGTCTTCAAAATATAGCTATTTTGTATAGTTTGAGCATGTCAGTTTCTTTAAAGCTATTGCTTGAAAGTTACTAAATACCATAGCTTATGTTTTTAATGTTTTGCTTAAAATTTATGAGAGCCTGGGGATCCATGAAATCATTGCAGACTTGTCTTTAGACAATTTTGGCCTTCATCTTTAAAAAAAATCTGTTATTCACTAGGTCTACCTTGAGCCTTCATCATAAGATCATTCTGAAATCTTCAGCATTGTAAAATATTAGCATTATTGCTGTTATCCTGAGAAAAAAAATATGTTCATGACTATGAAATAAATCACAAAGAGAACAATTGCACTTGAATGATTATCTTTATGTAGATTTGTATTTCAGCTGAGAAGATTGCTCTCATTGGGGGATATTTTTGAAGGGGAATTTATTCACCAGTTATTCATTCAAGAGAGTAAGCTTTGTTTCAGGAGGAAAGAAGTGGAAGGCTGATCATAAGCAATTGTAATTATCAGCTATAACTAAAACTGTCATTTAGCCACACTTGATTCTTTTGATATCTTTAGTGTATCCAATTTGAGATGTTTATGTCCTTTTTATCAATAAAGGGAATAATAGTGGCACCTACCTCCCAGGGTTGAAGGGAAAGATTAAATGTAATAACATATGTCCAATACTTTGCAAATCTTATTATCTTCCACAATGTACTATTCATATCCACTGTGACTTACAATCACTTGACCCTTCAATTCTCTCCCAGGTCAGTTCCCTTACACTAAGCACTCTCTCTTCTTTTCCAAATTTTGATTCCTTGGTGAACCAATTTCACTCTACATTGTCCTTCTCTCTTGAATCTGTAACATGATTATATATTGCTGATCACATCCATCCAGTTCTCAGTCTTGTATCACTCTCACCATCCCCACTACTTTTATGCCTACATATGTGGGGCTGAATGAAGGTGGAGAAAATTATACTGTTCTGACTGGACTCACTACAATGTTTTGTTACAAAACTTCAACTGGTCCTTATTGCTTCTAGGCTTATCATTTACTTAGGAATTCACTATCTCACTCTCCATAGCATTCCTTCAAACTTACTCATCTCCCTTCAAACCTCCCATAACTCTGCCTCCCTAAACTCTTTAAGTAAAAAAAAATGCTTAATATTTTACAGAAAAAACTTGTGGTTATTTGCCATAAACTACCATTTTTTATTCTTCTATTATCATTGCATTGCTTTCTGCCAGCTTCACTTTTTATACCCATTTTACATGGTAAAATGTCCTTATTTCTTACCAAGGCCAATTCCTCTAGTTGTCCAAATGATTCTATTCTCATCCTATCTCCTCCAATCAATTACCCCTTCTACTATTCCCATTCCCAATTATTTTCAATTCCTTTCTCTCAACTAGTTAATTTCTTATTGCTTGAAATATTGTTATACTTCTCCTGAAAGAGCTTTTGCTTGGTCCTCCCATCCCAGCTACCTCTTATCCTATTTCTGCTCTGCTCTTTGTAGCTTAACTTCTTGAAATGACCATCTACAAATCTCCAATTTTGCTTTCCTTTCTCTCTCATTAAGCCCTTACAATTTGACTTCTTTCCTTATGATTTCACCAAAATTCCTTTTCCAATGTTACTAAAGAACTTTTAGTTGCCAAATACAAAAGTATTTTCACAATCATCCTTCTCTTTAACTCTCTGCAGCTTTTGACAGTGTTGATCACTGTCATTGAAACTTTTTTTCTCCTAATAATTTCCTCTATTAAGTTGTCCTTCCCTCCCTTCCTCTGTCTCTGTTTTTGTCTCTCTCTCTCTGTCTGCCAGACAGAAGGGCAGATAGGATAAAACAGTTTAGGTGAAGAAGCAGTAAACAGTTGAGATTTTTTTTGAAGAATGAATAACCAGATATATTATGCATTTGTAAAATAGATAAATAATGCCTTGCTCTGAATCAAAACAGTTATTAAGGACTTTATCCATATTTTTTCCTTACTATTTCAAATAAGCAAAGGTCACACATTATATAAATAATTTTCTTAAATTCACAGTGTCCTTAATATTTCAGAAATGATAGAAATAATACTGATAACTTTTTCTCTGAGTATAACAATGTTTTCAAGCAATAATAAATTAACCAGTAGAGAGGAAGGAATTGAAAATAAATGGGCGTGGGAATGGTAGAAGGGGTAATTGATTGGAGGAGATAGGATGAGAATAGAATCATTTGGACAACTAAAAGAAACTAAAAAAATGTGAAATTAATGAGAGCTTTGGAGCAGTTGGTAGGGCAGGAAAGTGAGTTTTGGTATAGAGAGACAGAGACACACAGAGAAATAGTATTCAAATGAATTCATTTGACTAGTGGAAACATTTTTTTCTGCTTTGCTGTTTTATTTTTTTTTAATTTCAGAGGAAAGAGAGAGATAGTATAAAGTTCAGTGACCACCAAAAACATATTTGATCAAGAAAGATAAATGATCCTAAAAATAAAATTCTAGCAATTGTCTAGTTACTAAATTATCTGTATGAAGTTCTTAGCCACTTTCTTATTGGGTAAATATTTTAATAACTAAAATATTTGTGCATTCATGAAAAGAAATGCTCTTGGTTATATCATTAAAAAACTATAGATTAATCACTTTTCCCCATATCTCACAAGGAATTTTACTAAATGACTTTTATACTAGATGAACATGATTATAAATAAATCCATAAAAGATAGAACCCCTGACAAGGCATAATTCTTTAAAAATTAACACTGTATTTGAACACTATTGATTTTGTCCTTCAGTCATTTTCAGTCATATTTGACTCTTTATGAACCCATTTGGGGTTACTGGGTTGGTTTGCCATTTCTTTCTCCAACTCATTTGACAGGTAAGGAAACAAAGGCAAATAGTGCTAAATTATTTACCCAAAATCACACAGTTAATACATAGCTGGGGATATTCATGTGAACTAAGGGAACAGAACAGATCATTTTACATATTAATAGCAATATTTTAATGATGATGAATTGTAAAAGGCTTAGCTACTCAGATCAAGACATTTCCAGAATGAAAATGCTACACGAATTTGAAGGGAGAACTGATGACCTCTGAGTGCAGATTGAAACATTTATTTTCTTTTTAGTTTATTTACATTTCTTGCCTTTCTTATAGCATTGGTTTTTTTCTGTATTTTTAATTTTTGTTGTTGTTGTTTTTTGCAATAGAACTGAAATGGAAACATTACATATTTAATTGAAATCATACTGCTTGTCTCTTCAATGAGTTGAGAAAGGGCACAAGAGAATTTGCAGCTTGAAATTTTAAAAGATAAATGGTAATTTAAAAAATACAATTGGGAAATATTTAATGAAATAAATAATGCATAGATTTTTAAAAATTATTAGCACTAGAGAATTCTAGTATTTGGAACATTTTACTAAATACTCCTTCTCCATAACTCACTATATCCACAGGATTGCAAGTAATTTCCCAACTTCAGTAAGTTTTAATTATAGAATAGAGCCCAAAAAACTTAAGGAAATCATTCTCAGCCACTCCACCCCACCATAACTCTAATTTGATATTGTTGAATTTTTTCTTTGATCTGCTCATATTTTCAAAATTTCTCATATCTACTTCCATTCCCAGCAAATAGTTTCAATTAAATAGATCTTTTAAATTAATCAATTTTATTTCATTATACTTAGGCTACTTATCTTTAAATTAATATCTAATGCCCTGCAAAGTTCTTAGCAATATATTTTTAACACTGGAATTAAAATACATTAGCAAAATTGATCAATTACTTTCATTTAGGAAATTGAGTAAAACCAGCAATAAAACTGAAGCTTATTTCTATGGTAATCATTGCTATTGTTGTATAAGTTATTCTATAAGTGTTTTCAGATTGCTTATTCACAAAAAAAGTTAATTCAACATAGTTTAGATACCACATTCATTAGGAACCTTCACTGTAAAAAGGAATAATATTGTTGCTGCTTTTTGATTTTTTCCAAGTGTGGAAAGATAAAGTCCAAACTATAAAACTTGAATTATTTTAATATATCTATGTCTATCTAGCATTAATTTAATGTGTATTTATAAATTAATCAGCTATTAAAATCAGTTTAAGCAACCAATATGAATAAGGGAAGTTCCAGAGTGGATTATTCATTTTATTTTTTGGTCACAGTTATTTGAAGTGTTTATCTATGTTAATTAAATTAGCCTGATCTGCATTTCATTTTGTGATGTGCAGACATAGACTTTGTCTAATTATTTGTCTTGGGTAAATGTCTCATGTCAAATTAAACCTATTTTTAGACATGATTGCTGAGCTATTCTCAGTGATTTTTGAAAAATCAGTGATGAGGAAAATTAATTCAACTTTGAAAAATGGCAAATGTTGTGCTGATTTTCAAGAAGGGGAGATTTGTATCTGGAAACCAATAAGTTTAACTTTGTCTCCTGAAAACATTCCAGATCACATTATTAAAGAGACACTAGGCATTCCTAGATTGGTCAGTCAGAAGTCAGAGGAATGCTTTGTTATGAACCTAAATTCTAGCAAAGTGTTTCACAAAATCTATTATGCTGCTTTTTGAATAAGACATGTGACCTCAACAAAGATAGGCATTAGCTACATTCAGAAATGATTGAATAGCCTTCAGACAATATTCTTATCAATTTGGGGGGAAAAAGTTATTTCTTGTTATGTATTGATGATCTTTTTGACCTTTTTTATCAATGATTTGAATAAATAGTTAAATAATCAAGTTAAATAATAATCAAATTTAAAGATGACTTCTGCTAGTAGGGACAGATAACACCTGATAGAGGTTAAAAATTATTATCCAATCACAAATTCAACTAGTATTCATTAAGTGCCCACAATATGTCAGGTACTATAGTAATGCCAGGGATACAAAGAAAGAAAACATTCCTTGCTTTCAAAAAGTTTGCAATCTACTTGAAAAGACAACTTGCAGAACTTGCAGAACAACTATGCAGAAACAAGATAAATTTGGGATAGTCTGAAAGAGAAGGCATTAAGATTAAAAAGAATGAGAAAAATGGTTTATTGCAGAAGGTGGGACTTTAGCTGAAATTTGAAGGAAGCCAGAAGGCTGAGATAGCAAGTTGCAAGTATGAAAGATAGCAAGTGAAAAACACTGACAGGCAAGTAGATGAATTATTTTGTGTGAGGAATGGTAAGGAAAGTGTCATTGGATTTTGAATACATGGAGGGGAGTAAGATCTAGGAGGTTTGTAAAGGTAGAAGTCCTGGGGTTGAGATTATGAAATATTTTAAAAGCAAGCAACTTTTTATATTTAATCCTATAGGTAATAGGGATATATTGGAGCTAATTGTATGGTGGAGGAAATGGGACATGAAAATCATTTTTAGAACTGAATAGAAGACAGATTGGAATCGGGAGAGATTTGAGTCAGGAAGAGCCATCATTAACCTTTTTCAATAGTATAAACATGAAGTAATGAGAATCTATGCTAGAGATAAAGAACACACATACAGAAGATATTATGAAGGGGAAGTCTGAAGGTCTTGACAAGTAAGTAGATATGGGAAGGTATGAGAGAGTTGTGGATAGCAACTGAAGAGAATGGGAGGATAGGGGTGCCATATACAGGAAGAAGGAATTTAGGAAGAGGAGACGTTTGGGACTAGGGAGAAAATGGAAGAGAATAAAATCAGTTTTGGAACTGTTGATGTTAAGATATTTATGTGGAATTTAGATAAGAATAGTATTAATATAATTTTTTATAATAATTAATATAATTTATTTATCCCTGTGATTAAGATTGCATTTTATATTATATAACTGGGGAAGGAATGGATCAAGAGCAGGTTATCTCAAAATATATTTTATAATTTGTAATATATTTTAGTGCATTGTAAACTCAATTATGATAGGACAAATCTCCTGTTCAAAAATGAAGTTAACATGATCCTAGGCTAGATGAAGTTACCTGTTTCAACATAACAATTTTATTATACTGTCAGACTATCTGAGAAATATTGAATTTAGTTCTTCAATGCATTTTGGAAAAAAGGCTCTTTTAAGCAAGACAGTTGTAAGAACAGCAAAGAGCCTCAAGATCATGTTGTAAGGGGACAGATTGAAAAACCTAACAACATTTTGAAAGCAGGAAATGTCATGTGCTCTGCCCAATTCCAGATAATAGAATCAGGAAAAAATAGTTGACAATTATGGAGTCAGATTTAGGAAAGGAAGCAAAAAGCAAAATAACTCATCAAAAAGAAAAAAAACTTTTAAAAATATAGTTATTCCAACTTTGCTATGCTCAGCAATACAGTGATACATGACTACTCTGAAGGACTTATGATGAAAAATGCTATCCATACCCAAAGAAAGAACTGATTATAAATAAATACAGATTGAAGCATATTCTTTTTTTTAAACTTTATTTTTTTCTTGAGATTTGTTTTGTTTTGTCTTTTGGAGGTGCATATATGTTTCTTTTTATAACATAACTTCTATGGAAATGTTTTCTTCACTTCACATGTGCTACATAAAGGATAATGAGAGCTGGGAAGAAGGAATAAAATCTGGAGCTCAAAAAATAATAATAATAATCTGGAGCTTAAAAAAATGTAAAAAATGTTTCACATATAATTGGGGAAAACAAAAATGAAACATATATATATATGCCCATATATATATATATATGTGTGTATGTATATATATGCAATATATGTATATATATATATATGTATATATATATATGTATTTAGTTATTTCCATATGTGCTAACTCAGAAAGTAATATCTTGCTACTCACAGAAGATCTTTAAACAAAATCTAGATGAGCTAAACTTGTGTTGCTGTAGAATGAATTCCTCTTCAGGTACAGCTTCACTAAATGGCTTCTGAAACTCCTTCCAACTCTGTTTCTGCAATTTTTTTTATCACTAACAAGAAAGAAATGACTTGGTATCTATTGATCTGGTATCAAAATTCCCTTTGTTTTCTTGAGGTAATCTTGAAAGTTATCTTCTTTCTCTTTCTTGATGTATTTTACATTTTAATTTTTCTCCTCAGATTCTTTCAAACATATTCTTTTTCTATGTCTACCTGCATTTTAAAATGCAATTTTTCTAATGGCGTACATAATACTTTAATATAGAATATGTTATATGAAATTTTATGAGGTGATAATTTCAATTTTTAGATTCTACCAGTGGGTCACTCTTTTATTCCTTCTTTCCTTCTCTTCCTACCTCTCTCTCTGTCCCTCCTTTATGTTTTCTTTCTCAATCAAAATCAACAATTTCTTCTGTTCCATTTCTTACCTAAACCAGTTTGCCACTTCCTCAACAATCTGTTCTCCTGTTCTTTGGGGTTTAGTGTTGTATAGGTTATACAAAAAATGTGAAAATAAAACCAGCTTTAAACCTATTGTAACTCAGAATTCCTATTTACCATGTTCATCTTTCTGCTCCTACATATAATGAGTATGTTTCATCATACATTATGATGTTTAGTTGTTATTGTTGCTTTTAAGAAATTAACATAGTCCATCTCAGATAGCAATTTGGTGATATTGTAAAGTATGCAAATGTAAACAAACATTTTGCAGATAAGAATATATGGGCATATTTTCATTGAAAGAAAATGTAATTCATTTAAAGAACACATTTTAAAAATATATTTTGATGTACAAAAAATGGTGGCCTTGATGGAGGGTAATTTCTAACAGGAAAAATGATTTTTACCATGTTTACCTCTATATACTCATGGAATGTCTCAATAGAATTATGTGAAATAATATTAGCAGATTGAATGCATTTGTTTCTTGCTTCAAAACCAGTTTTTCACTTGGATATTTATTTATACTTTCCCTTAACTGATCTCTCTTAGAGACTAATTGATACAAATGTTTCATTAGTGACCTCTTAGAATATCAATTCATGATGACTCTTTCGAGAAGTGAGAAGTTATGTCTTCAGCTGTTACTAGATTGAATGTTTTGCCTCTCAGCAATTTACTGCTATATAATTGTTTAAGCAAGTCTCTTTAGCTTTATGTTAACTCACTGGTTTAAGTAGGATGTAGGCCAAAAAGCAGATTCATTTCAGAAACGATTAATAATCTCGTTGAATTTATAATTTCTTGCAATTTTTCCCCTGATGAAATTGGAGTTAAGTGACTAGCCCAGCGTCATACAGCTAGGAATTATTAAGTGTCTGAGACCAAATTTGAACTTAGGTCCTCCTGACTTCAGGGCTGGTGCTCTACCACTGTGACACCTAACTGCCCCCAATTGTATTTTTTTAAAACCTAAATGGTAGAAAACTCTCTAAGGTTCTAAGTTACAAGACAATTTCTGATCTTCATTGGTAGAGAGTTTTTTGCCATACTAACAGCTCCCCTTACAAAAGAAAGTAGAAGTCTACTGTCCTAATACATCATTCCCTGCCAAAAAAATAAAATAAAATAAAATAGGGTATAAAATTCTGGGGTTACAACTAAGTAAATATATGTGCTCAATTGCCTTTGATATTTTTAAAACAATTGACCCTCTCCACTGCCTGTTGTGCTTTAAATACCCTATCCTGAGATTGGCAGATAAATTTATGGGGTTTTATTCAACTATAGTAAGGGAATGTCTAGCTTGCTCTTTCAGATAAACATTTTATAGTCTGGTTATTTATATAGGCAAGTAAAAATGTTGACTAGTGAGAAAATATGACTTGAGGGAAGTTTGGAATAACAATGATAAAAAATTACAAATCTGAGTATGTGAATACTTGAT
>JAJPUD010007767.1:726-19325 GCA_023553655.1 Myrmecobius fasciatus | reverse complement strand
TTGATATCAACTTTTTTAAGCTATCATACTATTAAACCTTTTTTTTTCCAATTTGATGATCATGGTCCTCTCTAACCTATATCTGTAATCAGTCATTTGATATATGGTATTGCTTTTATTCAAATTATCAACATGATCATTTTCAAAGACTCTTCTTGAACTTAATATAAGAATTGTATAATAGAGGAGTTCATTTCTTTATTGTTTCTTCCATTATTCACACAAAGATCACTTCTTAAATCTAAAAGTCTACTTATTTCTCTCATTCTTTCTGAAATTAGAAATTAAATTTCTAATTATCATGAAATCACATCATCCAGATAATACTAATAGAATCCCTAGTCATACAAGTTATCTCTTTCTCCCATTGGTTTCTGACATACTTTATTATGTATCCTTAGCACTTCTTCAGGAACAGCATATTAATGGAATAATTTCAGACCTGCCTGTTCAAAGTCATTCATAGTGTAGGTACTCCTGATCTTTTATCTTTTTTCTTTTTTTCCTCCAATATAGTTATTTAAAAATGATTTTTTTGAGTTGTTTTGAATTTTGTTTGAGGTTACTCGGTAGTGATTCAGTATATTTAACATACTGCCATCTATGGATCTGAAGAAAGTAATCATCAAAAGAAAAATTTGTTTCTAAATTTAAATAGACACTTTCTGTAACATCTAGTGAAGGCCTTTGATAAACGTATATATATTTAACATCTCTTTTGATATAAATTCTTAACAGATTGCTATACATGTCTGCCATAATATTTTGTGTGAATTTGGTATATATGTGAGGAAAAAACCTTCTCTGAGAAGATATTTCAAGCCATTAATATATCAAAAACTTATTTTTAAAAAATGTCAATAAATAACATGCAAAGTTAAATCTTATATCATCTAAAATGCTCAATTTTATAAAGACAATAAAAGAGTGTACTGTGGAATATTACTTGGAGAATTATTCTCACTCCTTTCTTGAAGGATGCTTCTGTCAATAAGTGGACATTTAAGTAGATAGCTGCAAATACCTTCTCAGTCACATTTGTGTACTTGTGTATCTTTATTTAAAAATAGATCACATCTTTCATTTTTTAGTAATCATTACATTCTTAAAATGTTCTGATAATCAGTAGCCAAATGGCAATTTTTGTACTAGTTAATTTTCTCTAGAAAATGGAAATAAAACCAAATAAGTTACATTTTATAATTTTTTCTATCCCGTATTAGTTAAAAGTTTATTATTGCTCTTGATTTAAATAAACTGATACTTGTGCTTCTTTTCTTTGAGTTTACAGGTAGTAAAGTACAAACATGATTGTCCTACTATTGTTGCCAATGAGAACAGATTATTAAAAAAAAAAGTAGATCCATTCTATCTTGAGTTGTTTTTGTTGTTGGTGTTGTTGGTGTTTGTCTTTTCTAATTTTAGCTATAAAATCTTCCAGTAATTATTTGGTTTCTTTGGTTCTGTCAGTAAGTTTTCTAGAAGCTAGTTTTCTCCTCATTTTTTACATTTTTATGTAGAAAGATAGTTCATAATCTTTCATTCACCTAAGTTTTTTTTAACTTGTACTGTATAAAGATCCTTGTAATCTTTGACAAAGAAATTGTTTCTTTTCTTGATGAAGCATTTTTTGTTTTCATCATGTGCTGGCTAGTCTATATTGGTTAAATAGGAAATTGTAAAATACTTAAGATAATTTTTGTTCTTTTTCATGGTCATCTTATATATATGTTATATATATACACACATAAACATATATTATTTATTTAACCACATCATATTGTGACTTTTATAATTTCATTCCTTTATCTCATCTTTATTCTTTCTTTTAACTTGTTGTCTACAAAAGAATCCTAGTACAATAGGAATGATAAAGGTAGCTGCAGAGAATAAAAGAGAGAGGAAAAAATAGTTTCTAGCAATGAGATGAGATGGAAGGGTGATTCAAAATGAAAATAAATGAAGAATGAGGACAATATGTTAAATTGAATATGTAGATACAAGCCAAATCACACAGGAGAAAGAATATGTGAGGCACCTACATTAGGAAAAATAATTTAATTGCAGGTTTAAGAATTGAAGAAGAATAAAAATATTTGATACTAGATATTCAAGATTACCAAACTAATCAATAGATAAGGAATGTGAAAATGTACCTTTCTTATCTGGGCCTGTTCTGTGGGAGAAAACTTTTTTTCCACCTTCTTCACAACTACCAAAACCTTTTCTAAGTCAAGCAAGTCACCTCCACATCCTAAACAGAAACCCATAATTTTGCTTGCTATAAATCAGCCTTCTTGAAGCCTTAGAAAAGTCATAGGAGGGATTCACTAATAAGATGGTTCACTAAAATGGAAGAGGGATATTCCTGAGTGAAAAGGCTTCTGGGAATAGTCAACAAATTTGAACAAGAAAGCATGAAAATAGTTATCACCTGATGGGAAAATAGAACTTGAGAAGTCTCCCAAAACTCTAATTTTTTGCCCTCCTCAGACTCTCTCCAAACACTGATACTCTGCCTGTATTCTCTCTTCCAAATGATTACCATATTCTCAATCCCTTATACTCATCTTATGCTAGTAATTGTGAACCTCTAGCTATTGAATTTTTTATCTTCAATTCACTATTTCCTCATGCTTATTTACCTCAGCTTCACCTCTGAAATGTTCTACTTCAGATTTGCCTGGACCTTGCAAGTGACTTCTGAAACATTGCTTGATAATCAGTGCACTTCCTTTGAGCTTAAGCTTCATCCATTTTCATGTCTATTTTCATGCTTTCTTGTTCAGATTTGTTGACTATTCCCAGCAGCCTTTTCACTCAGGAATATCCCTCTTCCATTTTAGTGAACCATCTTATTAGTGAGTCCCTCCTATTACTTCTATTTTGAGAATGTACTCGGGTCAGCTGTATTTACTTTCTTTACTCTTCTCTGAGCTCTACTCCCCAATATACTAGATTCCTCCTTTTACCTGTATCAGGCTATCTTTCTACCACCCTAGTTTTCAGTTTCCTTTATATAATTATCTCCCACAATTACAGTGTATATTTTTTTGTGGGAAAGATCTTTTATTTTTGCTTGCATTTATATCCCCAGTGCTTAATCAATTCCTGGGACAAAGTAAGGGTTTAATAAATTCTTTTTGACTGGTTGACTCCTAGGCCTCACACATGTCTCTCTTACTAGTATTTCTTCTTTCACTATCCATTCCTGTATATCTAAAATTTTTTCATACTCTCTCATTGACTATGGTAAAAATCAGAACAATCTTGGTTTTCCATCACCACTTCAAGCCTCTTCCTCTACTTCCTACCCTATGCAACTTTTCTTCTGTTGAATTTCAGTCTATCCAATTTATCACTCAAGATATGTTTTCTTCATTCTTCAAAAAGTTAAATAACTGGCTATACTTTTACTCTCCTAATCTTGTCTTGCCCTGAAATTAGGGAATTTCAACAACCATAGTGATGCTCTCTCAAATATTTTCGCTTCCCAGTTTCTCAATCTATTAATTCCTATGGCTTTTACCTCTATTTTATTTCCCTTCCATCCTGAGGTCCAAATATACACTAACTTCTGTACTTGAATACTTTGCCCCTTGACATATTTTCAGTCACATCACATCTACCTTATCTATGAATGATTTACACTGTTAGTCTGCTTTGTTCCTATTAACACACTAATGAATAAAGCTCAAGGAAATTATGAAATTATATATGGTCCACTACAAATTTCTGTTAGCTTATATTATCTAGGACCTCACTACATTAAATGAACCATTCTACTCTAATTGATCTGTTATTGTCCTCTAAACAATGAATGGTTCAAGCATTCTCATCTGTCTTAACCTTCCTACAGCACCTCTTCCTCAACCATATCAAATGAGAACCTGGCTTTACATTTCACAGAAAAAAAAAAAATTAGAACTAGTCACCAATCTTTCCCCTTGTCCTTTACCCAATATCTTATATCATTTAAACATCTTCCTGTGCTACCTTCATCTTCATTTTGCTGTCTAATTAAGAAGTAGGCCTTCTTTTTGTCAAAACAAATACTTCTGCATCTACCCTTGATCAAATTCCCTTCTACCACCTCCAGTGTTATCCTTACTTTCTTATCTACAACCTTTCCCTATCTACTACTTCCCTACTGTTCCCCAAACTCAAATATTCTTAAGAAAAGAGAAATAATTCATTGTACCTTTTCTTCCTCACTACTATCATTTTTCTTTTTCTTATTGCCTAAGTTCATTGAGAAAGTTGTTTATACACAGGGCCTCTACTTTTATTCCTCTCACTTTTTTGCATTCTACTTTTTGTACTTGTTCTATTAAACCTTCTCTCCAAAAATGACCAAATGAAGAATGTACATTTATATCAATGAAAACAAATAAAACTTGTATAAAATATAATGGCAAGATATGAGAAGGATTCATTTTTGGTGTAAGGTCTGAAGTAGGAAAAAAAGTGAAGATGATTAAAATTACAATAATAATATAGTTTCCAAGTGTAATATTATTGTTTATCAGAAAAGTTTTGTAAAATTAAGCAGAAGAGAATGAAGAATTGGAGAGGAATGTGTATATTTAAATAATCAGACTCATCTGAATGAAAACTTTACGAATGCCAATTGGTGTTTCATTAACAGATTCTCTGTATATTTTCAGTCTTCTATAATCTAAGTAGGATCCATAGTACAAGGTAGTTACTTCTTCAGAATTTATTAATAATTTATGTACATTTTGTTTCAATATTTTAATGAATTTTTTTTCATTTGCAGATGGATATTCAGGTATTTTAAATATTATATAAAAAGCTAATTAAAACAAGATCGCTTTGAGTCATATCTCTATTTTCATAACTATATATCAATCCCTTAAGCCAAGAGTCAGCAAATTAGAGTCAATGTGAATGTTTTACATGAGAATTACCAGTAATTCTGTCTAATATTAATTTTGAATAGCAGCCTAAAATACAAAAGTCATCTATTTTGGTTTCTTACAAATATGTGAATAGAGGAAATGTCTAATGCCAGACTATATTGTTATAAGCCACAGAGAAGTAATAAAAGTTGACAGATTCCATTCAAAATCAACTAAAAACAGAAAACTAATTTTATTTTATCAAGCTCTTATCAGTTAGTATAAACAGGTCAAGTTTTTGTCTCTTTGGTAAACTTTGCATTTTCCACTCACCTGAAATAAACTAAACATTATTTTTGGGGAAAAATCTCTGAAGGCAATTTAAACTGAAGAATATCTAATGTGAGCAAGATAATTTTTAAAATGGAATGAAAAGTCTCTATTTTTAGCCTAATGGATAGGAAGAGACACCAAACCAAATTCACACTTAACATTCCATTTATACACAGTAGAAAACAATTGCATTTGCCAATATTTCTACTCAGAGTTGTTCAACTGTCCTAGGTATGAATTCCCAATTGCCTGGTAACAATTTATTGCAGAATACCTACGTATCCAGTGTTAAACATGTACCCTGAAAAGTAGAAAAGAAAAATATAATATTACTTTTGTTTTTAATTGATATATACCTTAAAAGGGAAACTGGTAGTTTGTGGGAGTTGGAGGATTATGGGAAATTTTAAAAATTTCCTTTTAAAAATACTCTCTAAAAAAAAAGATATTCTCTTCATCTCATGTCTATCTCTTATTACCAGAAAAGAAAAAAAAAAAAAAACTAGAAATAAAAAGGTATCATTTATTTCCTCACATTGTTGTCTATATGTACTAATGGCATCCATTTCTCATTTCCTTTAACTTACTTTAGCTGATCTTATGAATACATTAATTTGCAGAAATCCACCACAATTTCTCCAACTCTTGCTCTTGCTCTTTCTTACTCTCTCTCACTCTGTCCTTCTTTCTGTCTCTCTGTCTCTCTCTGTCTCTCTCTCTCTCTCTCTTTCTCTCTCTGCAATGTAACTATGAAAGATTATTTTATCTGTTTGAATTGTACCATAAAACTCAAGTGACCCCCATTATCTCTAGGATGTACTACCATTTTCATCACCTCAAATGGTTTACCTCACTACTGAAGTTTCTGGAGCATCCAAACAGTGCACTTCCATGTGGCAATGGGAGTTTTCTTCTAACAAATTAATTTAGCAGAAAATTGTTCACCACCAGCAGTGCCAACCTTATTAAGATCTTTTCTTAAGCAAAAAGAAGGTTTCAAGAATATGTAAAAGGCAGTCTGAAAATCTGACATTTGATCACAGGAAATTATCAAGTTAGATAATCTAGAATGTCTGAGTTTCTGTCCTTATGTTAATGTTTTGTTTTTTTCTTTTAGTCTTATTCAGTCTTTTAATATCCAATTAGTTTTTGATCAACATTTATTGAATGCCCTTGATTCATCATTCAGGGAAGCTATGGATCCTTTTAAACTACTTTTATACAGAGGAAAACTGGCACATAACTACAAGTATCCATTTAACTCTTATCAGATTGATTAAGAGGGTGTATGACTGTACAAGAATATTATTATACATAAATATAAACAAATACATATACACATCTGTTATATATATGTATATATAATAGCAAGCAAGTAGACCTATTCTGTTTATAAGGAAGGATACAGTATTATTGAGCATTTCTTAAACACAGAACTGTTTCTAATACTGAAGGTCATCAGGAAAAAAAGAAATATACTGTGCCATAATATGTGCAGAATAAACACATGGTGTTCCAAAAAGGTTTTTGGGGGGAAGAAGGATACATGTGCAAAGTACTACCCCCATAAAATAAAATATGCTCTGACTTCTGGAGGTAGCCAATTCTTATCCACAATTCTAAGAATTATTACAAATGTTGAAATGAATAGATTCAGTTTTTAAAGTAGAGAAGAACACAGATTCATAAAAAGTTGGATTTTTAGGATTCAGAGTAACATTTTTTTACATAAAGAAATTGTAAGTTAACATTTTGCATTTAAAGATGTGATCAGATTCTATGTCTGACGGAGAATTTGATTCAAAGTCAAAGAGCAATGGGAAATGAGGGCAGTGAGATGGAAGAAAGCCATTGGCAGAAAATCTTGAAACAAATTGGTACTAGTTTAAAGTTGACAAGGAATTGAGAACATATAAGGCTGTAAAAATTGGAGCCATGGTCAAAGTGATACCTTAAGAAAGTTGTGTATATGCTATTAAAAGTGCTGCATTAGGAACAGTCTGGGAATTAACACATATTACGTTCTTGATTTGATGCTGATGTTGGGGAAATAGAAACAGCAGACTTACTGGCTAATCATTAGGTACTCTAGATGCCTACTGCAGACTAAAATTACATGAGAAAGAAAATTTTCTGTAACAGATTGATTGATTCATACAACATTCATTTAATACTTATTAAGTGCAGAACAATTGGCTGAGTGCTAGGGGAATGTAAAATTTTCATAATATATCTCTCAGTCTTTCAAACAACTTGGAGTCTAGAAATAAAGATAACATTAAGGTACAGAAATCGAGTGCACACTATTAAAAGGAAAATATTAAGATGTTATAAATAAATTGTGACAAGAGGTGCATGTAAGATAGTCTTTACTGCCTGGCAACATTAAGAGAAAATCTCATGGGAAAGGGGGCATATTAAATGATGAATGGCAATTCAAACAGTAGAAAGGAGATGATTATAGATCTTAGATTTGAGGATACTTATAGTAGATGAACTTGAATTGTAGTAAAGACCTTTTAGTCTCCCAGGCTACATAGAAATAGGGTTTTTTATTATGTTTGGAAACATTAAAATAAGCACAAACATGAAATTACTTATTATTGATATTCTTTATGATTAAGAATAATTGTACTCACACCTCTCAGATTGACTAAGATGACAGGAAAGATACTGATAAATTTCAAAGGGGATATTGGAAAGTTGGGACACTAATGCATTGTTAGTGAAGTTGTGAAATGATCTAGCCATTCTGGAGAACAATATGGAACTATGCCCAAAGGGCTGTTCTAGTACTGGGTAGTAGAATGACTATTACTACTGAACTACTACTGAGTCTGTATCACAAGGAAATTATAAAGGAGGGAAAAGGACCCACATGAGGAAAAATTTTGTAGCAGCTCTTTTTGTGGTAAAATAATTGGAAAATGGGTAGATGCCCATCAGTTGGGGAATGAATGGCTGAATAAGTTGTGTAATATGAAAGTAGTGGAATATTTTTATAATTCTATAAAAATGATGAACACCCTGATTTTAGAAAGATCTGGAAAGATTTTTATGAACTGATGCTGAGTGAAACAATAAGAACCAGCAATATATTGTACACAATAACAGCAAGAATATGTATAATCAACTGTGAAAGACTTGATTCTTCTCATGGTTCAGTGATCCAAAACAATTCCAGTAGACTGGACGTAAAAAGAACTATGGAGATTGAATGTAAATCAACACATGCTATGTTCACTTCTTTGTTTCTGTTTTTTTTTTTCTCTCCCATGATATTTTTGCTTTTGTTCTGATATTTCTCTCCCAACATGGTCCATAAAGCAATATGTGTTAAAAAATAAATTAATTAATTAAAAAAAATAAAAAACCCTAAAAAGTGAAAAACATTTCTAAAAAAGAATGATTATAAAACAAATCTGCCTTTTATTGATATTTTGCTTAGACTAATAATAATATAATTTTTGATGCAAAGCTCATATTAAACAAACCAATGTTGCAAAAGCATCTTGAATATTTGAGGGAAGCAACTTAAGATAAAAAGTTTTTCTTGGTTCACCCACAAGTGGAGGAGGAAAAAGAAAATAAGGAGTAAGAAAAGGAAGGGGAGGAAGAAGAGGAGGAGGAAGATCAGAAGGAGAAGAAGGAATAAGAAAAAGAAGAAGGAGAATGAAAAAGAGAAAAGGGGAAGGCGAAGGAAAAGAAGAAGAAGGAAAAGGAAGAAAAAGAAAAAGAAGAAAGAAGAAAATGAAAAAATACAACTATTACTGCTACTATAACAACAACAACAGTGAGTACAAGAAGAACAAGAAGAAAAGTAGTTATAGTTTGCAAAGTGAGTAGTACAATTGTGCAATTCACACAGCATTGATCATAATATCAATGACTTTTGTATGGTAAACTTTTTATTATTCTCAAAATGCTTTCCTATATAGAAGTTTATCTGATCCTCTCCAGAAGGCTATAAAGATCTAAGCATAAGGTATTTTAATTTTTTTTAATTTTCTGTCAGAACTTTGTGCTTGCTTAAGTCATTAAATATTTCCAACATACATACCTAGGTATGAGAGAGCTATAATTTTTTAATCCTAAATTTATATACATGAGGCTCACCTTCTTCCTTTAATACATTCCATATTATAAAATCAGACTGAAAAATTGAACTGTATTGATTATCTGTCCCAGTGGGTGTGTTTTTTAGGATCTTAAAATTCTAACTTATTCAGATAGTTTACTATTCAGTGTTATAAAAATATAGATTCAAAATAAAGGAAGAAGTATATACAAATTCATAGATTCCTTTTTTTGTTTGTTTTTGTTTTTTTAAGAGCTCAGTTAGTGTTAGAATGTCAAAGTCTGAGTATGCTCACTTTTCTTTGGATACTAACAAATACAGATTGTCTAGATGAAGTGCAGAATCAATCTGATCTATGAACATTAGGATGAATTAGCAGAGCATAACACGAAGTAAAGATATGAAATTCATCCAGTGAATTTAATCAATGTAGATAGTTAAATGAGATAATGCACATTCCAAAATAGGTATATCAAATTAGCCAGATAATTGTTAAACTACTTCATCCTGCACAATCATTTTTAAAATGCAGTTTTCTCATATTTTTCATAATAACATGTGCATTTATCAGATGTTTTCTTTAGAATTTCTCAGTATTTATAATTTTGTATATATGTGGCTTAGAATTAGTCTGATTACTAGCTTCTTTGGCCACATTTCATATTTTAAAGAACATCTTTTAAAAACTGAAGGAAAGTCATCTAATTCTAAAATAACTACTTATTCTACATATTAGAAAAATATGTTTCTCAATATTTCTAATTACATTCATCATTATGCTTATCATAAAACATTTGAGAAAATAATTTTTAATTGTATCAGTCCTCAATAGGAATAATTATTATGTGATATAGAAAAGCCTCAGAGTCGAAAGATTTCAGTTCAAGTTCTGCTGCTGGTGTATACTATTTTTGTGACCCTGGACAAGTCACTTATGGTCTAAATGCCAGAGGAAATTTATGTCAATTTTATGTTGTAGAATACTAAATCATCTGTAAGGTATCATGAGGTACTTGCTATGCCAAAAGTTTCCTATATTGATGAATACACAGGTCTAGATCCCACATACATACACACATTTCTAGTTATAATTTTATTTACTAAGTCCCATACACTTTCATCACCATCACATGAAGCCTAATGGTAGTTAGTTGGTAAAAGAAAAACTTTATAAATTGTCCATTGTGAAAATAATCTAACTGAAATTTTTGATGAAATTATAATTAGTGTGGTCTTTCTATAGTAATGTGAAGCTAATGTTAATTCTTCAAGCTTATGTTACATTATTGATATACTCACCAATATCATAGTCAGTATTACCTCACAATTGTTATGGAAGTTTACATAAGTTATTTGGGTTCATTTCCTACTTGGTAAATTAAATTTATTAATGATAATCCAGGAGTATGTTTTCTTTGATAAATACTACTCCTTTGTGAACCCTCAAATGAATATTCTCTTATAAAAAGAATAGTATTGAAAAACTAATCAACCAACACAGTGATGGATCTAATGGCTAATTGTAATATACCTACCACTATTTTTTTTCTGTTTTCTGGGAAAAGGAGAAAATTTTCATTCTTTACCAAAGGTAGATATTGATTAGTATCATAGCAAAACATTTTAAGAAATTATAATTATTCCATATTCTTGAATTCTTAGAAAAGGCATGATTTGAAAGTCCTTTTGGTTATCTTTCTTTTTGATGTCTTCACTGTCCATTGGTTATGTAAACAAATATGTAGTAAAGCAAATAATTTATAAAGCTTATGTCTATTTCATCTTAAAACAATTGATTAGATAGCACAAGTATAAATGATTAGATTGTTATAATTTTATTACTCTGTGAAACTTATTTGATTTGAACATATTTAATTAATGTATGCTACAATTTTAATACTGATCTTTATCACAATTTCCCCTGCTAAATATCACTGAAATTAAACAAATCTTTATTTCATTAGAATTTAACAAATTCCTCAAAGAGCAGGGAGGGAGGGAGAAATAGAATTTATAATTCAAAAAAAATATTTTAAAGATATAAAAAATTACTATATAAGCCATTGGTAAAAATAAAATTATTAAAAAAGTAAAATAATCCATAAAGATCTCATTTTTTCTTGCTTCCCTTGCTTTCCTGAGTACTTTCGAATTCCAGCTAAAGTCTCACCTTCTACAAGAAAACTTTTTTCCATTCCCCCAAAGCTAAAGTCATTCCATGAAAAGTACCTCCATGTTCACATTTATATATTTTATTTTCATATAATGTCTCCTGAATTAAATTGCTTAAAAGAAGTGTAAAATATTCTAAATCTTTTAAATTTTCAATAGTTATTATTTCAATAATTTTAGTTGACTAGTTAGTGCTATTTAAGTATATCAAATTAAGTATATATTTAAGTATAAGTTAATATACTTAAATATCCTAAAGGTGATAATTTTGATTCTTCTTTTTTATGAGTATTCCCTAAATTTCTTGTCCTTGTGTTATGACTATAGTCAGCACTTCTGATATGTTGTCAAATATAAAGTGTTTCATTCCTGAATTCATCGGAAAGGATAATATTTTATTCCATAATAAGTTATAATTGTGATAAATGCAATGACCATTCATTATTCCAAACGACCAATAATAACGCATACTATCCATGACAAAGATATTGCATATTTATTGTGTGGTAGAGCATAAACTTTTGTGTACAGTCGCTGGAGAATTTATTTTGTTTGGCTATGCATATGTGTTCCATGAAATATGACCTTTTTTCCTTTTTAACCAAATAAGAGGATAGAAAATAAAATAGGTAATGTTGCAAAAATGTAATGTTGCATATGAGGTCATTATTAGTTTTTACTTAAATTTATTACAAAAAAAACCAAAAAATTAATTACAAAACCCTCTTAGGAAGCAGGAGTGATTTGTAATTATTTGCACTATAAAATGAAAATATCAATAAAACTAAAAATATTGAAAAAGGGAAAATATGTTTCAAAATTAAAGACTTTAATAAATTCTTGATCTTTTTGGTTTAGTTGCTTCTGCTAAAACTATTTGTTTATACCTTCTCATTCTTTTTTCTTCCATCTATACATCCAACAATTCTTCTTGGAGGATTTCTCAATCCACTGGATGATTTACTCTGAGGTTTTAGATATTACATGGATTGTAGGGCAACACATACCTTTATCCACAAAATAACAGTTAGGAAGTTAGAAGAGACACCATATACCAAATAGTCCAATTCATATGCAAAAAAGTGATCCAGCATTTGCTTGAAAGATTCCATTAAAAGTGAAGACATTATTGCTTGATCAAGAAAATAGAATTTTCTGGTAGTCCTGATTGTTACGAAGTTTTCCCTTACATCAGGGTGAAATGTTTACCTTTGTAACTTGCACCCACTTACTAGTCCTATTTCTATTCTCTTGGACAATGTGATCATGTGTTTCTTCCTTCCTCCATATCTCATTATGTAACAAATTAATAAATAGATGTTTATTAGAAGACATTTCTTGCTTACATTCTTAATGGTAATATATTATAATCTACTTACATCCACCATGTGTTTTATATTGCTTTTTGATATATTTATGATTTTGATTCTTTTGAGATTATGGTATTATGCTCTTCTCAATCATTTAGCAGCAATTATGGAAATATTTCTATTGAATAAATGAACTGAATGGGCAGGAAACAATGTGTTTGCAAGGAGGACCCCCTATAGTTTCCTAAATGAGTTTTTGCCTACTGTTCTCTTCCTATTTAATTTTGTGACCAGCTTATTTTTTTCTAAATAGATTTTCAAATATGTACTCAATTCAATCTTTCTGCCCATCCCACTGCATAACTTATTATGATTAATACTTATTTTTATTCATTATGCTTGTGTAGATTATTAAATGTGCTATAATTGGACAAACTGGAACTAATTGATAAACACAAAATGATTAATTGAATTTTATGATGAAGATAACAATAGTAGTTATCATTTATGTAGTACTACATTTATGCCAGGAACTTTAAGTGCTTTATGAATATCATTTCATTTGATGCTTACAATGACCCTGTCAAGAAGGTGCTATTATTATCCTCATTTTGCAAAGGAGGAAACTAAGACAAACAGAAAATAATTGACTTTTCCAGGTCACAAGGCTAATAACAACTGAGTCTGGATTTGAACTCAAATCTTCCTGACCCAGAAAAATGACTCAGTTTACTTATACCTAGCTGCCAAATTTTTATATAAATCATCCTGCTTATATTAGTTGTCAATATTGGGACAATTTTATGATAACAATAACGTGTAGTTGTTTTTTCTATATTATTATAAATGTGTTTATGGTATTTTTTGACAATAGCTTTTTATTTTCAAAATGCATACAGAGATAGTTTTCAATCGTCACCTTTGCAAAACCTTGTGTTTCATATTTTTCTTCTGCCCACCTCACATCCTCACTCCCCTATATAGCAAACATTCCAACATATGTTAAACATCTGCAATTCTTCTATGCATGTTTCCACATTTGTCATGATGCACAAGAAAAATCAGATTAAAAAATGAGAAAAAATTAAGCAAAACAACAACAAAAAGGTGAAAATACAATATTGTGATCCACATTAAGTCCCCATGGTCCTCTTTCTAGATACAAATAGTTATATCTATCACAAGTCTATTGGATTTGTCCTTAATTACCTGATTGTTGAAAAGAGCCATATATTTCAGAATTGATCATCATATAATCTTGAAGTTGCTCTGTACAATGCCCCATTGGTTCTTTACTTTACTTAGCATTAAATCATTTAAGTCTCTCCAGGACTTTCTGAAATCATCCTGCTGATCATTTCTTACAGAACAATAGTATTCCATAACTTACACTTACCATATTTATTCAGCTATTCCTCAACTGATGGGAATCCACTCAGTTTCCAGTTCCTTGCCAATACAAAAAGGGATGCTACAAACATTTTTGTACATGTGGGTCCATTTCTCTCTCTTTTTTAATGATCTCTTTAGGATTTAAACCTAGTAGAGATACTGCTAGATTAAAGGGTGTGCACATTTTAATACTTTGCTATAATGCCTTCGGGCATAATTTCAGTTTCATTTCCACAATGGTTGGATCAATTCACAACTCCACCAAGTTTTCCCACATCCCCTCCATAATTTATCATTATCTTTTCATGTCATCTTCAGACATGTGAGAAGTGTGTAGTGGTCACCTGTCAGATTGGCTAAAATGACAGGAAAAGTTAATGATGAATGTTGGAGGGGATGTGGGAAGGCTGGGACACTGATGCATTGTTGGTGGAGCTGTGAACAGATACAGACATTCTGGAGAGCAATTTGGAACTATGCTCAAAAAGTTATCAAATTGTGCATACCCTTTGACCCAGCAGCATTTCTATTGGGCCTATATCCCAAAGAAATCATAAAGGAAGGAAAGAGCTCCACATGTGCAAGAATGTTTGTGGCAGCCCTTTTTGTAGTGGCTAGAAACTGGAAACTGAATAGATGCCCTTCAATTGGAGAATGGCTAAATAAATTATGGTATATGAATATTATGGAATATTATTGTTCTGTAAGAAATGACCAGCAGGACAATTTCAGAGAGGCCTGGAGAGACTTGCATGAATTGATGCTGAGTGAAATGAGCAGAACCAGGAGATCATTATATATGGCAACAACAATACTATATGACGATCAATTCTGATGGACATGGCTCCCTTCAACAATGAAATGTTTGAAACCACTTCCAATTGTTCACTGAAGAAAGCCATATACACCTAGAGAGAGGGATGTGAAATGTGGACAATATAACATTCTCGTACTCTTGCTTGATGTTTGCTTACATTGTGTTTCCTTTATCTGATATTTCTTTCTTGTGGATACGATTTTTCTTGCACAACAATGATAAGTTTGGAAATATGTATACATATATTCGATTTACCAAGTATTTTAATGTAATTGACATGTAGTGGATATCCTGCCTTCTAGGGTAGGGGTGGGGAGTTGGGGGGAAAATTTGTAACAAAAAGCTATGTAAGGGTTAATGTTGAAGAATTACCCACACATATGTTATGCAAATAAAATTTAAAACAAAAAAAGAAGAAGTGTGTAGTGGTAACTCAGAATTGTCTTAATTTGCACTTCTCTAATCAATAGTGATTTAGAGCATTTTTTCATATGTCTAGAAATGGCTTTAATTTTTTCATCTGAAAAATTATTCATGTATTTTGACCATTTATCGACTGGAAAATGGCTTGTATTTTTATTAAATTGAATCAATTATCTATTATTTTAGAAATGAGGGCTTTATCAGAACCCTTGAATAAAAAAAGTTTCCCCAGTTTCCTGTTTTCCTTCTGATCTTGGCTTAAGGGTATGTTAAGACAAAGTCTTTGCCTGCATTTTAGATGGTTTTTAAATTCAGAATTTGCCTCATTTAAAGTAAGATGTTTCAGCAATCCTAGATATCATCTTACAATATTAACACATTTTTGCCCTTAAGAGACTTTGTCATTGATCCCAAAGTAATGTGCTGAGATACAGCACATTTGTTTCAGTATCACTTAATGGAAATAGCATTTAAAGTTTGAAATATTGAGCTTGTTAATCATTATTCAAACAGTGATGCTATAATAATGCAAGTGGAAGAGGGTGAAGAAGTGAGGCTCTTCTAACATTATAGTGATTTTTGATTGAAAGTTAATGCTGGGTGTCCAAAAACTAATTTTCTTTCATCTATAATCAAGTAAGTACAGGATTCAATGAGTGCACAGTCTTGGTAGATGGTCATCTTAATCAATATTTGTATTGATTGCTTAGAATTATGTCTATAGATATTAAACAGATGTTTATTCTGTTATTGGATGCATTTCTTTTACCGAAATAATTTTAGGTTTTAGAAAAAAAGAAAAAAAAATTGATAGGCAGATTTTAACAGAGTTTAATAAGGATAGCTTAGTAAGAATCATAAATTCATTAGATTAAATAAAAAAAACTCAACCAAACATGTAAATTTAAAGACCATGGCATTACATATTTTATCCCATAAGTAAAATATGCTATATGAGGTGAAATAGTATTTTGCTCTTCTTGCAATCTAATGTATCCTCATATATAGTAGTCTATATCAGTTACCTTCTTCCAAATCAAGAAGTTTGACTGGATTTATGTTGTATGAAGAAGAAAATACAAACTCTTCTGACCTTTAAAACACTTTATAATCTTACTCCAAAATCACATTCTAGATTTATTTCAGATTACTCACTCTCATGTATTCTATATTCCAATCAAACTTTCATACTTCATGTTCTCTCTACATGCCATTCCTTCATCCATCTACCTTTGAAATGCCCTCCCTTCATATTTCTATAATTCATCTATTAAAATCCATACTTCAAGGATGATGTTACATGCACATTTTATATAAGAAGCCTTCTTTTTCTCATTCCCAGATTATTTCTGTTGTTATATGTGTACATGTTGTTCATATATAATATATGGCATAAAAGGTTTGCCTTGGAGATAGAAAGACATGGATACCAAGCTTGTCTCTGATACATGTTACTTTTGAATTCATGGACAAATGTTAGCACCATGGGCAATGTTCTAAAGTAATTAACTTACTAGGTTAGATTCAAAACATTGCACATATGCAGGAGTGGAGGAAGTTGCCTGCACAGTAATTAGAGTATGACTGAAGAAAAATAGGTTCAATTTATCATTGCCCTCAAATGATTTAAGCTCACTGAAGGTAGGGATTTATTTAATTTTTTTCCATGTTTCCAATGTCTTAGCATAGTATTTGGCATAGAGTAGACATATAATTAGCACTTGTTGAATTGAATTGAAATATCTTCCCTTATTTCCTTCTCAATCTTTTTCAATAGTATAATCAAACAATAGATAAACATTTATTAAAGTGTATGTATTGTGCTATGCACTGAAACAAAAAGAGGCAAAAGATAATCCTTGATTTCAAAGAATTTATAATCTAAAGGGACAAAATATCTATTATTTTAGGATCCTGGTAGTTAAATAATTCTTCCATCTGTCCAAGTAAAGTTTGACCACTTTCATTTAAACTGTTGTCCAAGTTTTCTTGTCACAAAGCACATATATAGCAGCATTCTGTGTGTGTCTGTGTGTGTGTGTGTATATACACATACAATACATATACACACATACTATGTATAAAAACTAGGGTCACTCAAGTAGAACAATAATACATTTTTTTAAAGGCCATTCATTTCCTATTTACTGTTTTTGTAGTTTCTTTTTTATTTGTCTTCTCAGAAGTGATACAAAGTTGATTTTGTAAACTACATTAAGCTACTGTTTTGTTATACACAGTTTGTGGATACTACAATAAAGAGAAAGTAATTTTAACTTCAAACACTTTGAAAACCTTCTAAATTTAAAGTGGCATAAAATGAAGTCAAATACTCTGAATAGATAAGCTTCTGTATAGAATATATGTCTAGGAGTAAGCAGGGTTTGCAAAAAGGGTATTTTTATCATGCATTCATCCAATTACTATTTCTTATGCATTACCATTTTTAAGAAAAATAAGTTAAAAATCTATGTGAGATGCAGTTCATAGACTTTACTCTGAATGAAAAAAGATAACTCAACAATTTGGTAGAACACACGATTTTCAAGTTGTCAATGAAGCTTAGCAGATCTAGAAGCCAGTAAAAACTTATATCACAGGATGATCAAAAATGACTCACACTGAACTCATAAAAAGGATTTGGGAATCTCAAACTATTTTTTTGTCTACTTCTTCTTGCAGCTCATTTAACTTCTTCTCTAGGAATTTGAATGCTATGCCACCTGGTGCATATATGTTTAGTATTGTTATTCTTTCATTATCTGTGGTAGCCTTTAGCAAGATATAGTCAAGCTGTTTTCCACATAAAAATTACCTTTGAAATATTTTGAAAAAATCCCTTTTTTGCATAAGAAAATTCAGAGAACTGCATATTCATGCTGAATTTATGATATGAAATATTTTGGAAATAAATGAATATAGCTAATTGGAAGTATTTATGTTATCATTAATATAAATCTGTTGCTCCTTTTATATATTTAGTTAACTAAAGTTGTCAAATCTCATTTTACTAATCCTTATACTTTAAAGGTTGTGTTTTTCTCCTAAGATTAGCTGTTTTTAGTTTCAAATTTAACTGTAAATTTAAAACAAATGCTGGAGTATTGCTTGAAGTTGATGACTATATAAGGTATCAAGAATAGAATATAATTAGGCCCATTTTATTTGTATCTAGCATTATGATTACGTGATTTTGGTGCTTGCTTTTTTTT